>JBAMBL010002110.1:0-144935 GCA_037043405.1 Drosophila subquinaria | reverse complement strand
ATGCCTCAATGCTCCATTGCTCCATTGCCCCATTGTCTCATTGTCTCATTGCCCCATTGCTGAAGAGGCAGCATTGCCATGACATTGGCTAGATAAACTTAAGGACTTAAGCGGCTTGCATGTTTTGCTCACTGCTTAGACCAAAAGCCGTTTTCCGCCCACGGCCCTTAGATATATGCAGTGATTGAGGCCGACAAAAACTTTAGCTGAAATCCCTCAAACTAAAAGTATTTAGCTAATAAATTATACAAAAATTGAAACAAATTCGTTAAGCATTTGAGTGGTAAATCACAGAGTCAAGCGCCAATTCTAGTATCTTTTTTTTTTTCTTTCTTGGTAAATTAATATTTAATTGTTGTGCTCAATATATGCAAGTTGTCATTCAGCTAGCTAGGGAAGTTGCAGAAAATGTGCCAGTTTTTAGCAATACAAATGTGCAACAATAAACTTCAATTAGTGCAGTAAATGCATAATTATGAAAGTGTTGCATACATGTAGGCGCCAACTAAAAAGACACATAACTAACACTGCCCAACAAGAATATGTAAATTTCTTAAGGATAATATTAACAAGTTTATAAAAAATAGTTTAAGTTAAATTTCGGTGCATTTTAACTAACTTTAAGCATCAAAAAATATGCAAATTAGTGCCGGAAAGTATAAAAAATAAGTATTTGTAAAAAGAATTTTGCTTCTATTTTGGTGTATATAAAATATGCTGCTGAACAACTACTTATTTATGATGAACAGTTTTGCGTTAGGTGAGTATTTTTAATACACATTTAATAGTTAGAAGCAATAAAATAGTAATGGCAATAGCAGAGCCAGCAACTGAACTGAAGCTTTTATTAAACATCAAATTCTTCTGACAAGGACAAACAGTTTGTCTCATAGGGGCTAAAGTTTTATCCGTCAGTTGATATTCGCAGAGACTCAGTCTGAGATATGTTGACATTGCACTATGGGGCGAAATCCGAAATATCGAATATTTATTAATAACTTCTATAATAAGCTAAATTTTTGAATACGGTTTTTTATTCATGTTGTCATTCAGAAATGTTTTTGGAAAAGTGGGCGTGTCACCACCCCCGGCCTTAATTTTTTTTATATTTTTTTTTGGTATCGGTAGCAAGTAAGCTCATAATTTTTGTTCCAAATAACAAGCTTTGAGCTTGTTTATTATTAGCAATAAAGAGAAAAACTAATTGTTAGACAAAGAAAGTTGTGTGGTCTAATATATGGTTGTGAGCATAAAATTAAAAAACAAAAAAATTTGGGGCTGGGATTTTGACACGCCTCTTTTTCCAAAAAATTTCTAGGGGTATACATAACACTAGAAAAAAAATCGCATCAAAATATATGAAGTAGTTTTCGAGTTAATAATAAATACCTTAAAAACTGGTCAAATACCTCATACGACAAGCGAGCAAATCAGCATGAAAAAATTGTGAGGTTACGTCCTAAAAAATTTATTTGCGCGGATTATCGCAAATTGTTCAAATTGAAACATATTGCCTTTAAATAACATTGAATGGATCTACGACATACAGTTGGACTTTATTGCCTCGTTAAGCATCATTGCTAAATTCCTTCGCAAAGTTGATATTTCTTTCCAAGAAATTATCTTTCAAAGCTTTAATTAATATAACAAAATATAAACAGAACACGTACAAATACAGAATACTAGTAAAACCAACACATAGTACAAACCCGTATAATTGGTATCCATTTTAAATATTGTAAAAAAAATGATTAGCCTTTGTGCAATACCAATTTGAAAATAGGCTGCAAAAATGTTGCACTGTTAACGAACGTGCTTTTCGGAAGCAACAGCTGACTTTAACAGCTGTCAGGGTTAACATTTTTCTGTTATTTAACATTTTTGGTACAGAACTTTACAGTTTGAAGTTTTCTTAAGATGTTAATACCAAAACAGTAGTAAAATTAATACCTTGATAAAATGACTAAATAGTCGATTTTTCGGATTTCGCCCCATAGTGCATTGGAGTGGCAAGTGTTTGCTGTTAAATTTGCTTAAAAAGTGTTTGTGTAGACTTTACATAAACTATATTCATTCAGATTTATTGCGCATACACCGCATGGTCCCAAGCTCATTTCACACACATTAAAACTCATTACATTTGCTGCTGGGGAGTAAATTTTAATTTCCTGCCTGACAAACAAACAGAAACATTTGTGAGAGTGACTTAAAGTGAGTGAGCAACAAGCAAGAATTTGGGTATGGAATATTTGCTGGGATCCAGAGTCAAGTGGCCAGAAATGGCAACCACAGCGAGTGGCAGTTAAGGAATTCAAATAAAGTTCATGTCCTCGTCAGTCAGTCAGTCAGTCTTTCACACATACGCACACACACACAAATGCACAGCAGTCACGTTATAATTGATAGACAGTTGCAAAACGTGTGCGGCGCCTAAAAGTTGACAGGCCTTTTTTTTATAAACTTTTTGCTTCAGAGTCGTAGAGTCGGGTCGGAAATGAAGATGGAGTCGGAATCGGAGACCGTCTGCCTGTTTTGTTAATAAAAACGCAAACACAAATGAGCGTGCGTAAAATTCAATTATGGCACCCGAGAGTTGTGTGACAGGCAAAGGCAAAGGCGTCGAAAGGGAGGCAGAGAATTAAATAAGCTCGCAGGTAAGTATGCTACATAAAAAGCAAGGCAGGAGAGGAGATTGTGGAACGTGCAGTTCCTCAAAGCGAACAATGACAGAGTTATGCGTAATTCCTCAGTCTCTCTATCTGCGCTGCTCTTACCCTAGAGCTTATACACATCAGTGTGTGTTTGTCCTATGTAAGCAATGAGAGGCTCTCGTTTTTTTCAGTCTTCTGCTTGACACCGCATGACATTGCGGTTGCAGTTGTCTTTGGAGGAGCGCGTGCACTTTATTTGTTTAATTAATGTTGCCCTGTAAACTGCAAAGTGTCTGCTCATCTGTCGTTGCCCCTTCGCCTCCTTCGCCTCCTTTTGGCTATCTTCTGCGTCCTGTCGCGCTGTCTGTCTGTTTGTTATAGGCAAATAGACACTTGATATAAACATAGCTGAGCTGAAAACTTGATTAAATGTGCCGCAACGACAGAGGAGAGTGCCAGTCAGGGTCCTTTCAGGGATCTGCTGCTGTCCTGTCTGTCCTGTCCTGTCACAGTGCGTGTAGCCACTGGCCACCAACTGACAGTTGCCACCTTGACGCATGCCACTTCAGCTGGGGCAGCTGTGTCAGTCGTTAAATAAACAAGTAGTTAATGCTGCACTCGCTTGCATCACGATTAAGGAACGCGCAGCAGTTGCAAATATGATGAAAAAACTTGTTTGCATTTGAAATACTCATTAAATTCAACTTAATGTTGTTAGTAAAAATAAAAAACGTGATCTTTGAAATTTCATTAATTTTACTGATTAAAGTATTTCCTTATAATTAAAAATTAAATGCTTTAAATATATTGCGTATTTATTTTCATTGATCAAAGTGAGATAAATAAGAATATGTGTTTAAATTATTTCGAATCTCAAATTAATATATTTCTTTATCTTTGATATATAACTATGTGTCTATATAGTCTCAACTTGAGCTTATTCCCTTAAATATTATGCGGAAAGTTTTTAATTAAATATGTATTCGCATTGCAAACTTGGTTAATCAAGTGCTTAAAATATTCCCATATTTGATCAGCAAGAAATGATTAAGTAAAACTCTAGAAATGCGCACCAAAGTTTCAAAAAGTGTTTATTTAAGGCCCTATTCTCCTTCAGCTTGCTGTTTTTACCTTTTTTGAAAAAATTCTCATTTGAAAACGCAAAAAGATATTTGAATTCTGTTTTTTTTATTGAATTAGTAATGAATGAAAATAAAAAAAATGACACGAGGGGTGTTCAAAAAGTAATGAGACTTCTAAGTTGGGGGTTGAAAAAAGGTGTCGTCACGGCGGCCACGATTCCGGGTCTCCGGAGCTCGGAAATGAAAAACAATACGGGTTTATAATCACTATAGATGTAATTCTGGCCCGTAGTACAATAAAAATTCTACGTCGATTAAACTTCGTTTCATCCAAATCGGTTAGTAGAACTGGCGGAATCGTGGCCGCCAGCTCGAATAACGTGGCTTCGAGATAAACGCGTTCAAAGTTTTGACTCCACGTGCATGAACATTAACATTGCTGGACAAACAAGGCCATAACTCCTAAAGTACTTCGAATTTCAATATTCAACATATTCTTAAATCAAGATATAAAAAAATGCAAAAAAAAAAGTCGAAAAAAAATTTTTGCTGAATGAGAATAGGGCCTTAAATGCTCAAATAACAGAATGTTAAATTATTTTGTCAAAATATAATTTAAGTTTTAAAAATCAAATTAAGCTAAGCAATATTTAAAAATTTTATTCATGACAATAAAACACGTTTAATTCTTTTTTTTGTCTTAAGGCCAAGAATAATGCTTGAATGGTACAAGTTGCTGAGACCAGCAACAAGCATAATCAAGCCAACAACAACAGCAACAACAACAAGTGCGTCTCACAAGTTGAGCCATCAACAAGCCCATTTAAAACTAATTATGCCACGACGTGCTGACGTCGGCTGTGCTCAGATTTAATTTCAATGGCGTTAGCATTTTATTTACTACATTTAACTGCATAATGCGAATGCCGCCACCGTCGTCGTTGCCTCGTTTCGTCTCCCTCTCCCTCTCCGTCTCCAACTCCGATTCAGTGTTAGTGCCAGTCAAGCATTTTGCATGCACTTAACATGCATACATTGCCATGTCCACACACACTCACACACACACACACACACACGCCTCGATCTACCCGAAACTACTTAAAACGAAAAGTAGGCATTTGAGCCAGAGACTGAGTCTCAGTGTCTCCAACTCTGTCTCCAACTCTCTGCTCCATTTTCAGCCCAGTCTCGCATGTCCTGGCGAACTGTTTAATGGGTAATTACACAGCACAGCAGCCGTTTAATACGAGTGTTCACATATATGTATACATATATGCTCTGAAATTGCACTCGACTTGACTCCACTCAAGTATTCGTATTCGTATTCGTAGTCGCATCGTCTCTGCCTGCAATGAGTTTCAAGTGGCTGCGCCACAAAGTGTAGACAGGTTAGTTAAGAGTTGATTTTAAATGATATTTATTTATAATGTTGTCTTGGTTACACAGACCCAGTGAAATCTCATTTAAGTTGTAGATTACTTTGTATTTAGTATAAATGTTTATTTGTGGGTGTGTCTTTAGTTGCATGCTATATGGTAATTTGTGCAAGCCATAAATATATTATATAAATGTATGTCATGCATTCATGTTGCCTGCTTTGTAGTTGGCTATAAACTCAAACTTGTGTTTTGTTTTACAGCCTGGCCAACTTTGATGAAATTAGTTGCAGCAGATTGTCGGACAATCATCATACTTGGGTAATCACTTATTCGCTTTGTATATGATATTAAAGTTTAAGAACATACAATGATTGTAGTTTGATTGTTGCGCTTCAAAAAGTTTTGCTTTGAGTTTAACTTTTGTTGAAATAATTAGAATGTAGACATTTGCTATAATTAGTCCAAGTTTTGTAAAAAAATCACTTAAAAGTGGTTACCACTAAAAGCGGAAATTAAAATGTAATTACAGAATTTGCTGGCAACATTGCTTTGATAAATTTAATTTGAAATATGCTCATTATATTGCACTAATTTTGTAATATTTTGCCGCACACACACCCCTAAGAGAATGTTAACAAATAAAAATGTCAACTTGGCCAGCCAGGTCAAAGGTCCTAGAGCAAATGCTTTTGCTATTCTCTGTGTCTCTCTCTGTGTCTAAAATCTACTTAATAAATTTCGTTAGAAAATGAAAATGTTGGGAGGAGGAGTGTACATACACCTGACAGCACCTGTGTCGAGACTTGGCACGTGTTCTTCATGGAGTTGGTCAACAAAGTTTCCCATTTGTTGGAGGCGGACTTTGCAGCCCGGGGCGCTCATAACAACGTTGGCATCCGTCGGTTCTCGTCCTTGTCCTCGTTCTTGTCCTCGTTCTCGTTCTCGTCTTTGACTGGCCACTCGCACATTATTAGCACCCCGACAACCTAAAGCGCAATAAATAACATGCTGTGCGGCATGTTTCGTGCCACTGTACTGCTCCTTCCCCTCTCCCTCCCCCTCTCTCTACCTTTCCTCAACACACCTTCATATTTATGTTACATTGACTTTTGTCTCATGTCCGAGGGCGATACACTCGCCTCAGTTTATGATGTTACGTGGAAATTATAGAAATTTGTAACTTCAATTTCATTTGCTACCATTTTCTAATTTTTTATGGAACAAGTTACACTTCCAGGGAAAAATAAGATTTCAACGAAATAATACACTCAATAAGTAAATAATGTTTAAAGCTTACTAACAAAATTTATAGGAAATAGCTTTTAAACTGAATCTTAAGCTTAGAAGCTTTCAATTATTTTTAGGACATCAATAAGCATATCAAGTAAATGTCGACACCTCTTTACATTTGTCCCATTCTCACTTTTATCACATTTTCCACAGCGAGCTGAAATTAAAAAGGAAAGAAATACATACTTTGTCTCGCTGTGATTCATGTTTTTCATTTTGTGCCCTGGCTGTGTTTTTTCTTTGGCCGCAAAACTGCGTGACCCGTTTGTCTGGCTAAGCTCGAATCAAATGGAAAGCCAGCAATATGACATTTCAATTTTCATCAACAATGGCAAACCAGCCACAGAGACACCTGCACAACGCATACAGCCCACAACAACAACGAGAACAACGACAACGACAACAACGAGAACAACTTCGATATCGACGGCGACATCGACGCACTTCTAATACAATACAAACGCAATAATATCGGATTTCCGTTTCCGCATCCGTTACGCAGCGTAGTTTACAGTTGCCAGTTTTACTGGGGATTCACCCCGAGAGCACGGGGTTTATTTGCGGGGATTTCTTTCCTATATGTATGTTTTTTTTTCGCTCACAATACAATACAATTTGTTGGTGTATTGGGCAGCAGGAGGAGGAGGAGGTTGCAGGAGGATCAACGGCTGCTATGGAAAAACAATTTAGAGCTCACTTGCTTTCTGGCTGGCACTTTAAGCACGCCAAAGCAATAAAAACTTGTTGGCCAACGTCTGCAAACGTATGAAATAGTGTGAAAGCCTTTCATACAGTTGCCCTGGTTGTCACGAACCCAGCCTCAATACCAATCACACGCACACACACACACGCACACACCCAACACACACTCTCATACTCTGGTATACCTTGCAATTGAATGCATGTTGACAATGACGGCAATCTGAGCAAAGTTCAAGCGACTCAGAGCTTCGAGTTGTGCAACGGAAAATGTCGCGCAAAGTGCAATAAATCGCGCCTTGGCTGCTTGCTACATTGCCCTGTCTTGGCCTGGCCTGGACATCGAACGTGCAACGTGTGGGCCATAATGGATATTGATTGAAAAGTTAGATTGATTTTCATCGCTGTGTGTGTGTGTGTGTGTGTGTGTGTGTGTGTGAGAGAGTGTGTGCATGACTTAGTTATGAGTCAGCGGTGTCACAATGACAAGCAAGCATGAGTTTTATTTATTACAACATAAGAAAAGAAACCATGTCAATCTTAACTTATTACTATTGTTATAACCATAAAACTTATTATATAAAACAACTCGATTCATTGATAATTGATTTTTTAAAATCCATAAAAATGTATAAAATAAAAATGTACAACGATTTATTGATGTTAAAACATTATTATGTCATACAAAATGTATGATATTCATTTAATAGCATAATATGTTACTTATTTCTGTTTTAATTTTTATGTGTTCATTTGGTCAACTGTACTTAGTTGACATTAAGTAAATAAATAATATATAAATATTAATATAAATACATGTATATATGTAAATATATAACATGTTCTTAAAATAGTCTCGTGTTTATAGCTCGATTTTATTTACATCACTCATATAAAATATATGGTATATAATACACTCAAAATATCTTAATGATACAACGACTAAATACAAAAATAAATTAGCATATATTTAATTTTAATTGCAAATATGTATGCTTTTCCCATCTAAATTTAGTAATAATTTTAGAAGTAATATAGAAATCACATGTGTTCGTTTGATTGGAGGTGCACTTGAAATTGATTTAATTTGTAAAAGGTAAACAGCAGCGCAGCAACAAATACACATATGCAACAACCGCAGCCAAATTTGATACCGTGCGGCAACTAATAATGCCCGAGGCTGAACGGCATGCAAAAATCAACTCAATTACAAATAGCGGTGGCTATTGTGGTGCCGGTAGTAGTAAACAATGCAATGGCCGCAATATTCTATGGTCTGGATGTGGAATGCGGGATACTGACTGCTGGTTGCAGGACAGGACAGTCAGTTGGTCAAAACCCAAACCCAAACCCAAACCCAAACCGAAACCGAATGAGTGGAGTGCCCCCAAAATGCCCCGCACAATATACGAAATGTTTTTTAATTGTTTTGCATTGGCATTCGGTGAATGAAGGTGAGCTCTGCAAAAAGGGAGGCAAACAAGGAGAGAATACGAGTGAGATTTAATTTTATTCGGTTTCAAAAACGGCAACAATTTCCATATGCCACAATTGCATTTATTCCAATGGTTGTTGTTCTGTGGTTATTGTTCGTTTTATTTGTTTGCATTGATTTCAATACAATGCTGAAATGCTGAGTGGCCGACATGGCGTATGCGTAATACTTTGGAATTGGGCTCAAAAAGTTCTGGGACCAGTTTAATCTCTTAAGGCAGCCAATTGACTTTTGTCCTTGGTTTATTGCGAACGTTTTAAGCGCTTCAATGGATCGCTTGGCCCAACTTTCTTTTTATTGTTAATAAATTTTGTTTATTTTCAATAAGCAAATAAAAGCCAAGCACATAAAAACTGTGCGCAACTAACATAAAATAAGTGTGACAACAACAAGCATATATATATACATATATACATATATGACAGTTGAGTTAATGCTACGAAATGAACGATATAAATGGCAAAGTTTTGCTGTTGTTTTGTTGATTTTTATGGCATTAATTTGTTTAATGCACAAAGGTGGCGGGGCAACTAAAGCTTGACTAAATATTTAAATGAAAGCAGCGACATATTCTCATAGATATGTGTGTGGCAAAAGTTTTGGTCCTATCAGTTGCACAATTTCACACACACACACACACACACAATGGATGAAGTTGTGCCCAAACAGAAAACAAATATAAAATGCGTATACGTGATGCTTTTGTTTCCATGCGTTAAATCAGCATATAATCCGAGAGTATTTCCAATTCTATATACACACACACACACACACACACAGCTTTTCAAACAAACTTAAAAACATAAAAAAAGAACAATTTTCTCACACACACATGCTGACAATTTGCAAGTTTCTTAAGGTATATGTATATTAGGGTGTCCCCTTATTTGGTCAAAGTCAATATTTTAAAACGCATACGGGCTAGTTCTGTTCATTAGGTCCTAAAGCACTCAGAAATAAATTTTTACCTCAATCGGAGTATGATAACCCGTGCCGACTTGGATCGGAAAATTTAAAGATTATATGGACAAAAATTTTTTTTTTTTTTTAATTTTTTATTTTTTTATTTTGTTTATTAGGTCCTAAAGAACTCAAAACCAAGTTTTCAACTTAATCGGAGTACGATAACCCATTCAAATTTGCATCAAAACATGAAAAATCATCGAAAAATGTATAATCAGTGTTAAAATACTGTTTTTTCATGTTTCGATGCAAATTTGAATGGGTTATCGTACTCCGATTAAGTTGAAAACTTGGTTTTGAGTTCTTTAGGACCTAATAAACAAAATAAAAAAATAAAAAATTAAAAAAAAAAAAAAAAAATTTTTGTCCCATATAATCTTTAAATTTTCCGATCCAAGTCGGCACGGGTTATCATACTCCGATTGAGGTAAAAATTTATTTCTGAGTGCTTTAGGACCTAATGAACAGAACTAGCCCGTATGCGTTTAAAAATATTGACTTTGACCAAATAAGGGACACCCTAATGTATATGTATAGTATGTGAGAGTGTGTGGCAAAGTTGATGCCACGTTGCTTTGTTGGGGCGCGTCTTTTGGAGCCGCAACTGAAAGGCAACTAAGACGCACATTCGTATCTGCTTATGGGCCGTCAATCTAAGCCCCAAAATCTTGTCGTTGTCATGTCGTATAAATTAAATGTGTTTATATTAAATGTAAAAAAAAGACAAAACTCTGGCTCAGATTCCTTTGCTCCTGTCAGTCCTCTTGTTTGTCCTTTGATAAAGAAAATATCAGTTGGCTGTTTCGTTCTGTTTTACTGTTGTTTTGATTTTTTGGCATTATGTATTATAATAAGTTGCAGTTGTTAAGGAGTAAGGAGGGAGGAGGAACACAAGCTGAAGATGTCTTTGATAAATATTGACATGTTCGAGGTTTTGTTTTCGATGTCGATGTCTGCCGTCTGATACTGGACGTGGACAAGGATGTGGATGTGGATGTGGAACAAATGCTGACACGCAATCAGCCGAGATCAGTTAACAATTCTGTATGGATTGGGATTGGCTGTCGTGTTTCTTTCACGCTGACAGCAAGTGACACTTCTTGGGGTTTTACAACCGCACATAACATAGACTTGTGCTTAGCTTGTGTGTTGATATTTATAATAACTTATATTTGATAAATGTGACACGGATTGAAAAGCTTTTGAGTTCGATTTCAAAAAAGATTTGAGCGTCTAACAAATAATCACGTTATCACTTTTTATTTGATATACATTTATTTGTATTCTTATTTATATTTATTTTTGTATATATTTTTTAAAAATATCATTTCTTCAAATTTAAGGTCAGATTTAAGCAGCATTTGAATCTAGATAACATTATTTTTACTTTTAGATAATCTCTTGAGATGCTTTATATAAAAAGTTACATTAAAAGACAGCTGTACTTAGATTTCTTATTAAAATCTACGTTAATTCTAATTGTAGTGGAGCAATAAATATTTCCGGTTATGTAATGAAATCATTGCAGAACAATTACAACAACATTTCGTTGACGGACCCATGGCAATGGTTTTGGGCCTGACCGAAAGTAATGCGGCCTAGGCTGTCTGTCAAAGCTGCGCTGAAATTGAAATATCAATGTGGATGAGTGTTGGGTTTTGAAAATTTCAAATTAAGCTCCATGGCGTGGGGGAGACGGAGGGGGACGGGGGAGGGGGAGAGAGGCGAACCGCAAAATGTTAGCCGCATGCAGCGAATCGGAAGGAAGCCTACGACCAAATGTCGCTTCCGCTTGCCGTGTTCCGTGTCCGGTTGTGTTTTTGTTTCAAATGCTGTCGCAAAATTTAAAACTGGATGATGACCATGATGGAAATTGTGACTCGCAGCGTTTTTGTGGTACGCACTTTGAAACGTCGAGTCGGCTCCAAAACTCTGACTCTGCCTCTGACTTTGACTCTTGTTTTGGCTCTAGATCACATCCATATTTAATGTGCTGCCGGCAGTGTCAGTTTTGGCCATTGCCACGATGTTGGTAGCGAGTATTAGCAGCATATTTCGCTTTTGATTCACTTCCAGCAGCTGTCGACGACATATGCAATTGTAGCGGGTTGACCCATGCTCAACTTTAACTGAGAACTGGGAACTTGGCAAGCAACAAAGCTGAATGAAAAGTTTCTCATCTTGGTCTGTGCATGTGAGAGACAGAAATAGAAAATAGAGAAAGAGGGGGAGATTTGCGCTAAAACCACTTTGTGGTGACGCCAAAACTTCTAGCCAAGTTAAAAACTATTGTCATTCTGTTAAGTGGTCACATTTAACACTTGGGGCGCTGACTCTGGCAAAATATACATAGAGAAAAACTAAATACACAAAAAAAGACAAAAACTAAACGAGGGGAAACGAGCAACAAAGCAATGAGTTATGTGACATGGCTTGCAGTTTTGTTCTTGTTCCTGATAAATGAGCAATGTGGGGTTATTTGCTTATTTGTTGTCACAGCGACAACAACAACAGCAACAACAATGCCCGCATGTGTAAAATGTGGTACATTTATAATCAAATATTAAGCATACGCAGTGTGGAGTGCACACAATTTAAGCGCAACGCATGACAAATGTGTCAATTTAAGTAGTTATACTTGCATTACTTTTCAGTTGACTTTATCATGACTTTCCTTTTAAAGCTTTTACCGATAAGTAGCTACACACACACACATACTTTGATTTGACATTATCATCTTCTCTTCTCGCTGCCCACTTCATTAAACTCTGCTGGTTATTTCGCCCCCTTTCTTTCATTTCTCTTCTTTATCTATTATCCACTTTCATACTCTTCTCATTTTAACTTAATTTAAGTACTTCGCCTGAAGTCGACCTACTGCATTGGTCCTTAACTCAAGACCGTTGTCAGCAGCGTTTTGTGCGTCACAGGGTAAATGTCAGGACATCAGGACATCAGGACTTGATGAAGTGCCGAACGGTTGCTGCTGTCATTGCTGCCTGCCTTCCTTTCAGCCTGCCTTTCTTTCAGCCTTCCTTTCTGCCTTCCAGCCTGGCTGACACGGGTAAGCAGCCCCAGCAATTGAAACTTAACGCTACTCCTTGCTTTTATTTTCTTTGTTTTTTTCTATGCTACTTTGCAGACTCACTTCGTTGCTCTTTGCTCGAGTGGGTAATTAGAAGAAGAACGCCTTACTTGACTCCATATTTAAAGCTTGTGATGTGAAAATACATCAAGAAATCGACAAATACGTTAAATCGATCATTTTAAAACTATCAATCGAGTGAATAACATCAATTTTCATGAAAACTTATGCAGAATTAAGTTCAGTTAATTTTGACAGGAATCAAGTAAATGTTAAGCAAAAAATTATTTAAACAAAATGAATTAAATTAATGATAATTAATAATAACAGAACAGAATGACACTTCGCTTGGAAGTCGGTGAAGTTGTAGCATTATAATGAATGTTTAAATTTGGTCTGATTTTTAAAATGTTTGTGGTCGGTTAAACATTATTCAGGTTTGCCACATTGAAGCTGAGCAGATTGAAGTCCTGGGCCTAAACAAATAGCAGTTAAGCCGTTAAGGAACTTTATTCTTTACGGACCAAATTTGCAGCCCTCTTGTGCTGTAAGTCAAATATTAATTTTCGCTTCAAAGCAGCTCATTTCATGCTTAAATGATAGCTAAGAGGTTGCAAATCAAACAAAATGAATGTTACATTTTAAATAAAAATGGAACACAGTTGCAGAGAACGAATTCAGTACACTCTTTTAAATATTTTACACATTATTATACAAGATCAATTTAAACAGTGTTTTCTTAAATTTTGGTCTACTACAAAAGTATAAAAATAGTTGCTGCATATATTAAGTATTCCCTGTGTAAACGAACACACACACTTAACACACGCACACTTAACTGATTGTGCCTTCAAAGGGCTTAGAACGCGCGTGGCCAAAATGGTCAGGAAGTCCAAGTGCCAACGGAAACTTTTAATTGTTTCTGCTGTTGCTTTGCGCTTCCGTTTCTTGCCAAGCAACGACACGGAGCAAGAATAGAAAAAAGCTGAAGAAAAACAAAAAACCACATAATGTAAAAAATCAAGCAGGCAGGCAGAGAAGTAGGGAAGCAAACTACCTCACATTGCACTGCATTGTTGAGTTGCCTTTGGGTTATTTGGCTACTTCTTTTGGCCACGCCAACGACTCGAACGACGCGCATGTCGTTCCGGCTTTCTTAACTTTATCGTCAGCCCGATTTCTTGGCCATTGTCGCTGCTTAACTGGTTGTCGGTTTGGCGCTTAGCTTGACAGCTGCAGGGGAAACACAGGCTAAGAGTGTATAAGCGGAAGGCGGGCAGAGAAACGAGACAAAAAGAGAGAAAAGAGGGGAAGCGTGCACTTTACGAGGTTATTAAAAATCTCATTATCATTGTCGTTGCGGCGTAAATTTTAATTGTCCGTTAAAAATGTCCCTTTTTTTGTGTGCCATCTCCTTGTGGCTTTCCGAAATCAATTTAAACTTGTTTGACCAACTTGATTAGATTGAAATGAATTTGCGTAATGCTGCCACTGTCCTTCATCGCAGCCATCATCACATCTCAGTCTCTTTGCATTTAACTCTATCTACGTCTTGGCCTCTTTCTCAGTTACAAACCCTTTTGAGTCTGTAATGATCTATTTGCAAACGGCATTTGAAGTTGGGTGTTAGTTACAAAGGCGACGCACAATTTACAGCAGTTTCATATTACACTCAAGCATATATATAAGGATGTCTGCATGTTTGTGCAAGTGCGAGTACGAGTATATCCTTGTCAGTGTGCCAATGTCTTCGTCCCAGCGGCGTTTTGCATGTTAAACATGTGAATAATGCAAATTGTTCACACACATCCATCTATATCCGTCCAATGTTCATGTCCATACAACCATCAGGTATCTAGCTGTGGGATTTACTCAGCTTGGCATCAGAACGCAGCTTATGTATGCTTTACTTTGCTCCTTGAACGTGTCCTTGCACACGTCACAGTCTCACTGCAAGTTGATCGCTAAATTTACACGGCCAATGGTCAACAACGAGAGTAATTTAATATTAAAATGTATGGCAAAATTACTAGAAATGGAAATTGTATTTATTTTTTTCTTATTTAGTGTTAATAATAATAAATAATAATAATAAATTTGAACATATTTTACATTATTTATTTATTTATTATAGCACGACTAAAAGCAGTCGGCAAAAAGTAGGTAAATATTGACAATAAAAATTAAACTAAAAAATAAAAAGAGAAGCTTTAAGTAGGTGCAGAGAGAGATTGCTTGATATTAAGTGATATTAATTATTATAGTCGGGGCATAGTACTCGAAAACGATTATGCAAAGCATAATCATTAGTGCAAGTAAGCAAGAATGAAGCGAAGTTCTTAGTTGCCCTTAAGGGGACATTGAAGCTAATTTGTTCAAATAATGCTGGATAACTGATATCTCCAATAATTAATTTATGGAGGAAGATAACACCAAGAACAGTTCTAAGGTGAGCAAAGGACGGGAGATTTGGAAATTTCTCCGACACGGACTCACCAGTTACATATTTCTTTCCTACAAACTGTTGGCCGCAAGTCATTTTGATTGAAACTTGTTTTCGATAGAGGCTACCTCGTCTTCTTCTGTCAAATGTGATTTTAATCGGTTGGGACAAATTTACTTTGGACTTTGAGCCACGGCAACGGTCCGACTCGCTGAAAAATTCTGATTGACTAATATTGAAGCCTTTTCTTCTTTATGTTGTTTCTTCTTCCTTTTATTTTTCTTGCTTTTTTAGTTTATATCTTGGGAACGAGCGTATCCGGAAATTAGTGGGTACCATTAACACTAGAAGGAAGCGCCTGGATTGGCTTTTAAGGCCCAGCTCGCGGCTTTGTTTCTCCAGCAAAGTGTTGCTTTTTAAAGTTATGATCAAGCCAATCTGGAAATATGGCTCATCAATCTCATCAATCAAATTCTAAAGATCCTAAATATTAACAGAGTTGTTCGACATCGATAGTTAACATTATTCCATTACATGTTAAAAAATTAAAAATTTCGGAACCAAACATTTTAAAATAATTTTAGTTGAATATGAATTTATTTTAAATTTTAAATTATAGTAGTACATATTAACGAATAATTTCTTAAAATTGTATAAGAATAATGGTTTAAATTGATTCATTCGCCAACCTAAAGGAGTTTAAACTTTATAATGCCTTATCTTGGTCTTAAATAAATCTCAGATTTAAGTACAACAAATTATTAAATGCCTCTTTAAGTTAAATCCCGTAAATACTTAGCAACAATAAGTTAACAAACTCTTTAAGTCCGAGCTCCAAAGTCATTAGTCAATTTTCATAGAGACAACAACAAGGCAAGACAAGACAGTGGAAACCCTTCGCCTTTTAGCCAGCCAGCAAAGTCACGAAGCTGAGCTTTTTGAACTGATTTGTTGGGCCTAGACAACAAAGAACCAAAAGCAGGCGGAGTATGAGGAGAATCAGAAGCCACTTGAGCACAAAATAATCCTTAATTACACATTGGAAGCACGTAAATGTAATTTTTTGTACACTTCTCGCTGGTATTGTGCCCATGTTTTGGCCAGCCCGTAAACGGACGAGGCAAAATTATGTTAAGACACGATTTGGTGATTGGCCTTCTGAGCATAATAAGAGAGAGAGAGTGAGAGAAGGAGAGAGCAGAGCGACTTTACTGATTGGCTGACTTTGTGGCTAAGTCCGCCATAAATGATTGTTGCCTTTGGTGATTTTGAAGGACAATGCCACGCAATGGCTTAGGCACAGTTGTTAATGTTGTTGTTGTTGTTGCTGCCCCTAATTTGTAAGTGGTTATGGGTTACGGTCCGCTTCTGCAGTTTTGTGCTCACAGGATTTGGCTAATTTGTGTCCATTTTGTAGTCTCCTGCGCCTTACAAATATGAGATTTGTTGAAAACAAATTTACTCAATCGCATGATATTTTTTGCCATTGAAAACACTATTTAACCAATAGAAAATAATGCTTTGATATCGTCACATATAATTTAAAAATATTTTTTTTTTTGAGCTGAATTTCCTTATATTATTTTGATCTTAAATATATTCTTTAGGTAATTTTTTGATGTTAATCGTATAATTTTTTGGATATTAATTTTTAATATTTAGACTTTTAGTATATTTTATGACTTTGTATCTTTGTCCTAATATTATAAACAAAGAAAAATTACACAAGTTTAACTGCAACATAATTAAAAAATTTGAAACAAAAAAGAAAACTGGAAAAACTGAAACTAAATTATTATTGTAACAATAAGTTATATTCAATTTATAATGTTTTTTTTTGAAACATAATTTCTTAAATGACTTTAGCTCAACTTTATAAATTTAAAAGCTCATGCTCAGATTATTTTTCAGTAGAATGTTGCATGTTGGCACTTTGATATTTATGCAGCTGGCCCGACATGCAAATTACAATTGCAGCTGGAAGCATTTTGCGAAAGTACCGTGCGCCTAGCATCAAAACAGTACACAGAAAACAGAAATAAATATATATTCCTTTTTTTGGTTGCCATTTTTTATGATTGTTTAAAAAAAGGAGTTCACCTTGATGCAAATGTATTTTTAAGGTGAACGCGTAATTTCTGAATGTTTTCGTTGTAAATTAACTTTTATTAAAGTCGCTGGTGTATAAAATACCACCGCTTTATGGGATTTTAGAGTAGGGTATTCAACCGTGTACAGACTCGTAATCACTTCCCTTCCCTTCATCACTTTCTCTCGCTGTTTTCACTCAGACGTTTTTTGTTCTTTGTGCGTTGACTATGAAATGAAAATCAATATGCGTATATGGGAATTGCATATTCAAAGCGCATGCAAATGGAAGATTTGAGTTATAGGTGGAGTTATAGAGTGCGGGATGGAAAATGCATTGCTATTGTTTGCAAAACAAATACTACAACATGCTGAGTTAGAAATTAAGAGAACTGAGAACTGACTAAAAATGCATGCGGTTTTCTTTTGTTATTGGCAATATCGATAGTGCTGCGTGAAAATTGAATTTCCAACTGATTCAAACAACTTTTACTCATACACGCTACGATTATTTGTGAGTGCAGAAATGATAAACCTTCAATTTAGCTGAGCACAGCAATTGTTATATTCATGAATTGGAAATTCGACTGTCTTTTGCCATTATTGAATTAATATGTTTTAGAAAATTCATGACAATAAAATGCGCTTAATGAAAACATATGGAAAACCGCACACACAAGAAGTACACATAAAATTAGCAAACAATTGTCTGTGAGTTTTTGTTGTTGCTTTTTTATTGTTGTTGTTGTTGTACTTGCAGGTGGGTCGCAGCACAACCGTAAACAAATTTTAAATTTTAAATAAAGATAAAATAAAGAGACAAAACAGACAGACAAGGGTATGTATGTGACCATGTGTGTATGTGTGTGTTTGCATAATGTTGCCTATTTGCTGTACGAAATTGGCCAATCGACCGCGCTGTTGGCCGCCGTTTCGACGGGTGCTTAAGCCCCAACTCAGCGCACGTTGTTTTCCCTTTGTGCCCTGGTGTGTGTGTGTGTGTGTGTGTCCTGTTGTCAATGTGCATAATACCGTTATCGCACTGTGACAGCAGCAGGCTCAGACTCACACACACACACACACACACTCACACAGTTGGGCCCAAAGCCCGCACGCCTATGTGTGTGTCTGTGGCAGAAAAAAATTCGTTGCTAAGGGTCAAGCATTTTAAGCATACCTCCAAAAAAAAAAATGAGAATACTACAACGTTTTCCGCCGGCTACAAGCACGCGGAAATTTTTTGTGGGAATTCAGTAACATTAACCATGACCTTAAAGTGGCTTCATAATTAGTCCACACTGAGTTTCGCCAATTAAACTGGGCAATTTCTGAGTTATTGAAAAGGTTTCGATACATAAAATAAGATCAAGTTTAAATACATTTTTAAGATTTTTTTAAAACCAAATATGGTATGCAAATGAAATACCATTATTAATTTTTAAAATATAAAACTAATAATAAATTATATAAATTTTATTGCACGGATCTTAATTAAACGCAACAAACCTTTAAGTATTGCCTTTAAGCAATTAACTTGTTTCTAGAAAACCGTAGAGTCCAAATCAAAACACATACACACACAACCCCAAAGTCAAGTATTTATTTTCGCCATTCGGGCTGAACTCAACGTAAAATTGTGGCCAAAAATACATATAAAAGCGAGAAAAATGTCAACCGCCAAGCGCCATAATAAAGCTCAAAATAAAATCAATTACGCTCGATTAACTGAAATAGTTACATAAATTACAAATAACCAAGGCAGAAAGGAAACGCCGGACTAGTCGAAAGTCGAAGGCGAAGTCGAAGTCAGGACAATTGAAGCACGAAATCCACAAGAGGACGCGCAACATTTTGTGGCATAATGACAATATCCAACGAGACAATCAAATGAAACACACTCAAAAAAGTGGATAGGAAACAGACTAAAAGAGAGAGAGAGAAAGAGAGAGAGAGAGAGGAAAGAGGCCGCGTAGAGATAACTATTAACATTATATAAGTAAGAAAATTTCCGATTATTTTCCGCAACATAAAACAAAAGACAACAAACAGCACGCAGACTAAAACGAGGGCGAAACCTTTGTCTTCAAATATATATATATATATATATATATATGTAGTACAAAACAAGACGTGTGAGAAGAGAGAGATGAAGAAGTGGGGATAATGCTTGGAAAAAATAATAAATAATACCATTTGATGCTCAAAGCGAAGACAACGCATTTAAAATGAGCGCATTTGCACGCTTGTACCACAATTGCCACCACATTCCACCACCCCCAATGTAATCAAAATATACCCCATCCACTCTTCCCATGCCCTCAGGAAATCGCACCCCATCCTTTTAAACTACCCCCAAATTTGCGGTTCAGACTTAGTTCCTTTGCTGTGGCTCTTTCTTGTTGTTGTTTGCAACTTTACGCGCAATTAATCTAAAATAAATTCGTTTATAATTTGACAACAACAGCGAATTTTTAACGCAAAAAAATGGAGACAAAAAAAAGAAGAAAATTCAACTGAAGCGATGATTTTTCAGCTTTAAAATAATCAAATGTCAAAGTTTTCCATTCAAGGTCTAAGCACACATTCGGCTGCCTGCGAAATTCAATTGCTGAGACCAATAAAAGCTGACACAGCGAACTCAACACTCTCACAATGCTCTAGGATGGCAACAACAACAACAGTAATAAGTGACTCCTGTTGCAGTCTGTTTCCTTTTTTTCTTTATTTTGTGTTTGAATCGGTTGTGGGAGGAGTGAGTTTGACAGCTCTCGGGTTCAGGTTCAGGTTCAGGTCAAGAAAGCAAAATCGTTTGCAATTGAAAGACTCGGCGAAAATTGTGCGAGTGCAGCCGCCGCGGGAAAGTATTTTTGTTACTCAGTGTTGCTGTTGTTGTTGTTGTTGTTGCTGTTGGCGTTGCTCGTAAATTATTATTTAATGACAGTCGAAATTGAAAATAAATTTAAAGCTAATAATCGTTGAAATAAACGCGATAAATTGTTTATTGTTGTGGCTGTGTTTAGTTAGAGGAATGTTGTCTACTCTCAATTGGAGTTGAATTGAAATAAATGCAACAAGTTGGAGTTAATTGCCGAAAGAATGAAATATCTACTTTTATGAAAATAATAGAATGTTTGTGTATTGTATAAATATATGAAGTACATTTAAAATACTTAAATAATTTAAACTTAATATACTTATACTTAATATTGTTTTGAAGCATTTCGAGCACAAGATTATCAATATAAAAAAAGATCTATAAATAAAAATAAATAATTTTATGGCAATATGAATATATTTATTTGTTTATTTTAAGCCAATAATATTATGGTTTTATTTATATTTATATAGAATATTATTCAATTGCGTATACCTTGAGCATTCATAATAATTTGTATGGCAATACATGTGAAACTTTTCCCTTTTTATAATTTAAGTAAAATAAAATGTTTAAATAATAATAAATATTTATTGCATACTTTAATTATTTATCTGGGGTGCCACAGAAATCTCTTTCACCTGAAAAATGACGTAAATTTCATACAAACTTACGTCAAATTCAGGTGAAAGAGATTTCTGTGGCACCCCAGTATATGTATGTATATTCCACTGCGTATACTTAATTTATATGTATTAAAAGCATTTATAATAAGTGTTGATTGCAGCACAAGATCATCAATATGTCTGGAATGTATTTACCCCTAGGTGGCTCTTAGCCCTTAGACGATTGAGGCCGTCAAGAAGCGTCTGGCAACAAAAAAAAAAGCTGCCCCCGGGCTGCCCAAATGAGACGCAACAAGCGCAACTTGTAGCCACTCAAGTTGTTGTTGCTGCCTACTGCCTCCTGCCAGACACGAGACACGTGTAGCAGGCGCAACAGCGTAAGCAAAAGTTGAAAAGAGAATTCAGCATTAGCCAAAGAACAACTTCAAAATGCCCAAGCGTCGACTGACTCCATGTTACGTGTGAACAAACGCACATAGAGATGGAGAGAGGGAGAAGCGGAGATGAAAGTGGAGGAGGGAGATGGAGAGGGAGATGGAGTGTATTTGCCAAGGATGTTGCGCCATATTAGCGCCGCGTGTCGGATAATTTATGAAATGGCATCGTCGGCCGCAGCAGGCGGCAGGTTGAAAGAATGGGAGGAAGGGACGAGGTGGGAGCAAGGGAAGGCAAGGCAGGTGGCAGCAGTCAGTATTCAATGCGATGCGGGAGTCTCTGACTCGGCAGCTACCTGCCTGCCTACCTGCCTCGCTGTAAATATCTTTAAAAGGCGCTGTTAAAACAAATTACTGTCTGGTTGCTGTTTTTTGGGGTCCCCAATGCCACAATGCGTGTCCTGTGCCAAGAGTTCCCTCCCCCACAATCCCCCCTGAAACTGGTGAGTGGTTACCAAATCCGCTTCCTTCTGTTCTGTTTCTGTTCTGGAGCACGCACAAAACGAAAGTTATTAAGCGAATTTCTCAGGCAACACGGCATGAAAATTCCCGCGGGAATATTCAACACCCACGCGGCCAAAGTTCCTGTGCTTGTTGTTTTTGTTGTTGTTTCCGGGCTGCACATCTAATTTTCGGGCTGGGCTGAGGCACAAAATAGATAGACAGTTTGACTGACTGGCAGACTGGCAGGCAGGAAGTCAGGACGACAGCTACTTGACAGTTTTGTCAATTTTATTTTAAAGTTGTCGCATATGCAACTTTTACTTTTACTTTAGATTTGCCACAGGCTATATTAATTTACCCATCAGTGTGCCAGCCAATATATGTTTATTTGGGAGTTGCCTTGCTGAAGTCACTCCATGTCTCTCTCCATTTGCCAATCAAGTTGAAGTTGTGCTCGACAATCTGCAGTTCATTAAAGCTAAAGATATTGAGGCTGAGTAGAGGGGCTGAAGCTCAGTCCAATAAACTTAATGCAAATTACAAATTTGTGCCAAAAATTAAGTTAAATTATGCCGCAGTCAACGAGAAAGACGACAACAACGATGGCAACAACAAAGCCCAGGCCCAATAAAGAATACCACAAATTGCGCTGGGCCCGGAGAGCAACGCCCAGCAATCGGTTGCCTACTGAAACAGGAGCTACCTACAACCGAAAAACACAACCAGGATCAGAAGGAGGAGGAACTGAAGCTGGAGTAAAAGCAAAAGTAAAAGCTACCTTTATTCCACCGTAGACAAAGAAAGTACAACATTTTTTGTGCCCGGCGCACAAATTGAAAATGAAAAGTCAGAACTTGAAAATGATAATCAACGTCAACAAATTTAGCTGGTGCGGAGGTGGAGGGAAAACCTGAACATGGCAAGAAGGCAGTCTGTATAATGATCTAATAAATTTCATTACCGCAGTAAGCAATTTTTGCATTTGGTGAAGCAAAAAGTTGAAGCTGAATTGGGAGAGGGGACAGGGGAGGAGAGAGTCCATGTGAATAGCTCCTAGCTACTACTTATTAGGTGGCATGTAAGAAGGCGGTGCACGCATGTTAAATGTTTCCCCAGGTATGCTTTAAGCAACCTTCTCTCTCTCCTCTCTCCCCTCGTCAGGTGTTTAAACTTTTCAGCTGTTCACTTGAGGCGCCTCCAAATTGGCAGCAGAAAACTCGCGTGTGTCACTGTGAACACTTCAAACTTGTGAACTCTCGAATCCAGTCATGGACCCACTTGGAGCTCCAGCTCCAGCTCCAGCTACAACTACAGCTTCAGCTCCGGCTAAAGCTATTGCCAATGCCGGAAAGCCCCAGAAAGTATGCTGCATATGTCAGCAGTTTTATCCTCTTCGTCTTCTTTTTTCGTCTCTTTCGTTTTTTGGCATTGAGATTTGAAGTTGTTTTTTGGCGCTTGCCATTTGCCTGTGAATGCTTTGTGTTTATTTTAGTTATTTGGTTTATTGCGGAAATTTGTAAATTTGCTAAAGGGGTTATTCTCCGTGTATAAACATGGTCAGGGACATAGCAGGGAACCAGGAAGGAAGGAAGGAGTTAACAGAGTGTAGACTCAATATTGATATATGTAGATAAGCATTTTGTTGGCTGCCAGGCAATGCTCCCATTGAAACATGTTTATTGCCACTTGTTTCATTGAAAATATATTTTTTTATTTGTACTTTCAAACTACTTTGTGAGGAAGTAAATATTCTATGCATGCTGATTAAATGAGAAATAAAATTAAATTAAATGGATAAAACAATTCCCTGAACATTTTTTTATCTTTAGAAAGATTGTGATTTTTAACTTATTATTTGCTATTGATGGAAAAAACATAAAAATATTCGACAATGTGATTTTTGCGAAAGCGACTTTCAAGTACTGAATCTACATTTTATTTAAGATTAGAACATTTTGATTTAAAACTAGATCCATAATTTGAATTTAATTTACTATTATTTATTTTTATATATTTAAAATAAAATGAAAAATTTAAATATAAATTTTTGCAGATATTCCAATTGTTTATTATAACATACACTTATGTCAATTCACATTCATTATATTAACTTAACATTAATGCGAAAAAATAATCACTTGGATTTTTTTGAAGATATGAACGAATTCAATGATATCAAGAGTTGGGTATATTCATCATAGCTTACCCGCAGCCAGGCCATTAGGGGAGTTCATAAATAAACTCCTGAGGCACAACTCCTGGCATCAATTACGTATACTAACGCACCATTTGGCCCGGCCTAGAAGTAAGTGGGGACAAGTAAGGGGTAAGTGGGGATAAGTGGGGGTGTAAGCAGTAAGCAGCAGGCATTGGGTCAGTCGCCATAAATAATGCCACTTAATTGTTTTACAAAGCATAATTTTATCCTTTCGTAAATCCAGTGTTTTACAAACGTTTTCCGAAAACACATACAGAACAAACAGCACAGAAAACAAAAAAAAAAGTACAGAAAAATATTTTGGGAAAAGGGCAAAGCGGCAAATGGCGCCTTTTTCTTTTGCCGCACCAGCTTAAATATGAATTAATGGCCAATAAAGATAATCTTTTACACATTCGCGTACGCAGCGCATTAAAAGTTAAATTTATGTCGACTCTCAAAATTTCCCTCTCTTCCGAAATACTCTTAAAAATTTTCTTCCTTTATATTTTTCTGCACACGCAGCAAAATTTTCATTTGTGCGTTGCATTAAATTTTAATGCTACTATGAAAAAAAGTAGTTAAGCTAACAAAAAAACATGTTTTCTGCTTGTTTGAGAACTTATTTGATTCTTTGATAAGTTTCCTATTCGGAAAGAAAGTCTGCCCAATTCGGAATTAAAAGAAATCTCAGCTGTCGCTGTCTTTGAAGTGATTATCTGATATACTCAGACACTGTGCATCATTTGCTGCATATTCAATTTTATTGCGTATACGCAATGTGGCCTCAAGCAGAAGCAACAAAAAAATGCTCATTAATATTTCATGTCTAGTGCAAATTATTCAAAACAATGCGGGCCAAGATGAACGCGAGCAGCATCCACAAAATGGACGCAGTCCTGGCCCAGACTTCTTGCTGTCCTTCCAGTGGATATCCTGCGGTCACAGCGCGTGACAGGACTGGGACTTACGTGCTAGGCAGGCCCTTGGGTCAATATCTCCTCTGTGTGTAGGTTGATTTGCCGGTCACTGTATCAATATTTGTGTTAATCTGTCATTTTTCGTCGTTTATGAGTATTTGAATTTGTTGCAGTGCCAACTGTGCAAATGAAATTTTCATGCGACTTCGGCTTCCGCTTTTTGTCGAGTGTTTGCGGAAATGTGATGATTATTGGTTGTACAAATAGAAATTCCCGTGTTGACATTGGCCGGAGAATGCCAACTGAAATTGAGTCATCTCTGAAAAATGTGAAAGTCAGCCTTGTTTGACAACGAAGAATGCGAGAAAGCAAGAGATATGCTTATAAGTAAACTCTCAAAGATTCATTTGGTTTTGAATCTATAAACTGTCCCAAAAGCTGGACCACTTATTACGCTCAATTGGCCTCAGAATACGAGTAATGCGACAGTCTAATGCAACATTAAAATAATTCGCACATTAATTTTGGGCTGCTCTGTTGACCAGACAGTAAAGTGCCAACTTGCCAAGAAATTTGCCTGCGGCCTACACACAAAATACAAATGAAAAAAATAATAAAAAACGGCAACAACTTTTCATAAAGCAAAGCATTTATTATGTTTGCCAAATGGAGTGTGTACAATTCTTCCATATTAGGTCCCATATAGTCTAAACTTTTCGGATTATATGGGAAAACTGTTTTCTTTTTTTTAGTGTTTTCATTTTTGTTGCTGACCAAAAAATAAAAAGGGTTATGCGTTCACATAAAAGAAAATTCTGAATGTTGAGGAGACAAATTTGCATATTTGTAATATTTCTTAGCCAGACAGACATTCAGACGGACGCATTGTAAAAGCAAAATTTATGTGCATGCGTTTGAAACACTTAAGTAAATTACATTTGAGTGGGCGAGTGGGCGTGGAAGCTCCATTGTCCAAATTGTTTTCTATTTTGCACAAAATGCAAATTTCTAAGCACTTCTTGGTCTATACTTAGGTTCAATCAAACGCTTAGCGAGATTGTCTGGCTCAGAAACTCGACTTAAGATGTCTAATAACAATGTTGTGAGGTAAGAATAATTAAAGTTTTGTTTGTATATATATATAATTAATAAACATACTTTTATTTCGTGAATTTAAAGTACACAAAGGAGAGCATTAAAAATTATTTTAATAATTAAGGTACATATTAAATAATAACAGTTTGAATAATTTTATAACTTAAGATCATTGAACATATCAATTAATAATTTAACAATTATTTAAAGTCATTTTAAATAATTTGATTTGAAATAAAATTGCCATAATTTAGTATCATCGAAAATCATAGTTTTTTTTTAATTTTCTTGTCAGTTAAAATTAATGAAAGTATTATTAATAAATAAAATTTAAATTTTTTTTTCTAATTGCCAGAGAGAGCTTATTATTTTTTGCATTTGATAAATATATTTAAAAATATTTTCAAGTAGTAAATTCTGAAGACACATGTTTAAAAAATGATTAAATTTATACATTTTATAATCAAAAATTAATTTAATAAAGCTCTGATTGAGTGAATATTGAAAATGCAATTCAAATTGAGTTTTTGCATGCAATAAAGTAATAAATATCCAAAATATTTGCTACAATATGTACTCTGAATATTTGCTGCAATTAAAAAGTGCATTTAATATGCGCAACACAGAGACAGAAAAAAGGCTCTTAAATATTTAAAAGATATAAAAAATGTGATATTTTTGGTTTCTTTCTTTTGAGGGATGTCGCCACAGTTTTTGTGGCCAATAAACAAAAATTATTGTGCTCAAATAAGCGTAAATGCATGTAAATGGCAAATTGTTGTTGTTGGTTTGATTGGTTGATGTTGTTGTTGGTGTTGTTGTTGTTGTTGGTTGGTTGGTTGCATTGTTGCCAAAAGTGTTGAGCTGTTGAGCGCTGAGTGGCGCATTGAGTATGCGACCGACAATGAGAATGCGAATGAGAGTCTCGATGACGATGACGAGAATGAAAAATGCAGCAGAGCAGCAACTGTTAAGCTTTTGCCGGCATCGCATATTACGCCAGAAGTGAAATGAAATGGAAGTTGCGAGCTGCACACGTTTTATTGGCATGAGCACACGAATGATTTGACAACAAATCCGAGAGCCAAAATCCTCAATCGTCATCATTCAGAACACTGAAAAAATCCACAGCCGCAGATCTGCATATAAAAAAAACGACCGCAATGAATTTTTATAACCACCAAACGGTGAACTGGCAAATTAAATCAATCGAATCGAATGTGCAGTCACAATTCAAATGGAAAATGTTATAAATCGAATCGATGATAGGCAGGAGGTTAAACGAGGAAAGGGGCATGAACTGACGCCAGTGATCAGTCAGTGACTAGTAATCATTTAGCTCTTTTTATTATTCCGTTAACTTCGTTTTTTTTATGACTTGTCAACACTTTGTTAGCATTTGTAAATGGGACAGGCATTTCAACTTTGAACTGTTTGTTGGACAACTCCATTAAGCTCTTTTGATTAATGATCAGAGCCAGAGTCTGTAAAGTCAAGAACACTATTATAAAGGACATTCTGAGCATAAGACAACTCAAATAAATACATAGTAATTGGTTGTAGAAGTTAAATAGGTGACACAACAATAACAACCATCTGAATGCTCTAATACCATAACAAAGAGAATTAGGGCTACATTTGTAAATAGATTGTGAAGTATATACTAATTTTGTAAATAAAAAAACACTTAATTCAGTGACATTTTGAAAAGAATTTATTTTTGTGTAAATATCGCTTAAAATTGTAATAAAAGAATTATGTAATAAAAATGTATATGTTTAGTTTATACTATTTCCCATTTTAGATAAACCTAATATTAAAAAATAAATAGGTCTACAATTTTTAAATTAAAAATTTAAATACATTTAATTTGTGTCAAAATAATTTTTTTTGTGCATTTATAAAGTTTTGAATAACTTGTAAAAAAATAATTATGTTTAAATTTATATGACTAGCAATTCTAGAAGAACCTTATATTAATTAAAAGTGCATATACATTTGTAATTAACAGTAATGCCATCAATGGCATCAATCATCAATCATGAATTATGGCTGCCAGTTCGGGAACTAACTTTAATTTGTAATTTTATTAGACGTGCTTACACAAAGTAAGTGCAAGTTTTTGAGCCAAGAATGTGACCATTAATGTCAAACACAGTCACTTCCTTGCTCTACTTGTCCGCTTATTGATTGCTTGAGAGACAGAGTCTAATTCAATTAATCAATTCATTAGAATATGGCGCATTTTCTGTCTGACGTCAGAGGCAAACTAATAAACCTAATTTTGTAATGACAACTTAATGCATAATCATTAACTCGCCTTCACTTAATGCAAGAACATCACCCATCCGCCCAGTTGCCCAACAAATTGCTTGTAAAAAAAAATCATTTATTTTTTGATAGGCTCCCTTTGACGCAGCGCAATAATAATTTTTATGTTCGACTAGGGACTACTGTGCCTAGAAATTGAGGCAGAAATGTGCTGTTTTAAGGACTCGACTCCCAGTTGGCATTCGGAAGAGAGTACAAGCAATTCAAGCGGCCAACAGTGCCGTTTACTGATGTCCCACTGTGGCTGACCATTATTTCTGGAGTTATTGTTGCTAATTTGCACAGCTCAAGCCGCAAAAGTTTGTATTCCACAAAACAATTTCAAAAATTATCTTTAGATTTTTAGAAAATTGCTAACAGGTAAAACTAATTTGAAGTAGTTCCAGTTTTGAGCATAATTTTCCAATCAATTAATTTTGGAATTGACTTTTTGGTTGACAGGCAACAGAGTGAGACTCAATACTCAATTTGTGACACGCAGGCAACAAAACCCCAAAAAGTCAATCCAATTCAAAAGTGAGAGCAACTGACAAGACAGAAAGACAGTAGAAAGGAAGAAAGGAAGTCAAGGCAACCGCAATTTGGACACTGTGTGTTTCAATCAGTCTGACTGCAGGTGGAAGTGTAACTTTCAGACTGACTGAATATTCAATTTGAATGAATCTATGTAAAGATTGTATAATGAACAGGAACAACAACAGCAACAGCAGTAAAAGGCACAAAGTTTTACTCAATAAACCAACAACTGGCAATTTAATGGCACTGCCTGATAATTAATATGTGTGTGTGCGTGTCCGAGTGTGTGTGTGTGTCTTGTATCGCCATCTCGTTCTCTAATTAATTAATTAATACATGCAGCAAAATGCCAGCTAATAAATTAGGCTATCAGGTAAGTCGAACTGCCACAAAATAAAGCAAAAAACAAAAATAAAAGTCACATAATGCCAAAGCGAGTGGCCAAAAACTGGCCTTGGCTTTTAGCTCTCAAACTGCCACTTGCGTGTGTGTGTGTGTGAGCCAAATTTATGGCCAGGTCCTGTGACATTTGAGCCCGCATCCTTCGTCAGCTTCTGGGTCGAAGTAGAAAGCAATGTGGGCGTGACCTTTCGCCCAGATCGTATGATGACATTTTAAAGTCGTAGCTGCCTTAACATTTTGGCATTGCCTTTAATGGGCTTAACGAGCATCCGCTCTCAATTCGACAGCAAAACGTTAATGAGCAACGGCAACAACAACAGCAGCAACAGCAGCAACATCGTCAAACATATTGAATGACAGCGTCAAATTAAAGGCAAGCAAATTTCACTGGGTCGATCGTATGACAAATGTTACACCAAAGCAACGAAACAACTATTGAAGTTGTTGTTTTTTGATGTTGTTGTTACTGTTGTTGCTGCTGTTGCTGCAGCTGATTGACCTCGGGTCGCGGCAAGGACATTGTCTAATTAAATTTTGCTAAGGCCACTTTACAAGCGAACTTTCTGTTGGTCCATACGACAGTTTTCATCGTTCTTCGCTTTTTCCTGCTGTTGTGCTCGCAGTTCAGTTTACCGCAATTACAGCAATTAACACTAAGCAATTAAATGCAACAACAATGCAAATTACGTGCTGCCTGCAACGAGTGTGCAAAATACTAAAAAAAAATACAACAAGATAATATACTAAAAATAAAATAAAACTGCACTTAATGTAAAGCAAAATTAGTCGAATATGGTATGCTCTTAAAAAATTATTTTAAATATTATCTATATATTAGAATTGACAAATAATAAACTTTAATATATATATTTTTTTTAAATTTATTTTTAAGTCTTTTAAATACAAGAAACTTATCAAATGTTTTAAAAAGTTCTATTTTATATTTGATTGCAGCAGTACGACAGAAATGTTGGAGAAGGTATTCTCAAGTGAAAACGAACCGGTCTTGATTTTAAATACATACATATCTTATAGAAATCTTAAAGTAGATAGGGAAGTTGTATGTAAAATTCATACACTCGTGTTACATTTTTAAATACATAGCTTTTAACATAGCTAATATACTCTTTGCCTGCGAAGTGTATTTGAGCAAATAAACAGCGCTGTGTTCACAGCATCACAGCAGAGGAAGCCCATGGCGCTGGCGGAAGCCGTGTGCTGCAATTTTAAATATTGCAGGCAGAAGCAGATGGACTGAGAGACAGACTGACAGACAGACGGACTGCGATGCCGTTGCTGCTGCCTCTGCCTCTGCGACAGCGACAGCGACGACGGCGTCAGTGCTCGCTTTGGCAGTCTCTGCGTTAAATGCGGACCACAAAATGCAGCGCATAGAAGCACTAATTAAGTTAAACATAGACACATGCAAACAGACTTGCATACGCACACAGACAGACAAACATACTCTAGTAGACACACACACACACACACAGTCATAGAGAGAGTTGTACGTGCTCGTTGCTCAATAATTAACTAGCAACATACACGCAAATGTTTTCCACCCGCTTCTCTCTCTCCCCTTCTCCACAAATTCAACTTCTTCCTCAGTGAGAAACAGTTTGTTTACCGAGCTGTCGACTAAAGATTCCAAACGGCATTGCACTTGAAATTATTTAAAAAGACTGAGTAAATATGTGTAGCCTCAACTGCAGCATCTCTTTTCTCTTCACAAGTAAATATATTTTACTTTTACGTAAATTAAATTTAAGCAATTTCATTCGTAGGTCTGGCAAGCCAAAAGTTATTCTAGACTAAGCCAAGTTATCTCGGTCATTTCGAAACATTTTATTGCCTACCTCACAGTGTTGCTTGTCCCATGAAGTTAACATAATAGTGGCTGGCCAGCATTGTGGCCAGTATTTCAAACGCACGTACTTAAAATACCAATAATATTATTGGTTTTGGTTTATCAGTTTAAGACAGAAGTATTCCATCTGAACAGTGGTATTTATTTGGGCTTCTGAACTTAAATATTTATTTTTATCTAAGATTTATTTTCACTCATGTTATATACACATTTAAAAATGAATTAAGAGCTTAAATAATATTAAAACAATACGTTTTGTAAATCTGAAAAATGATAAAGTCTAACAATTTTTATTTATTCAATTGCTTTGATATTTCCTTAATATTTTTGATGAAAAAATTGGATATCAATATAAAATTACAATTTAAAAATCTAACAAAATTTGTGAGAGGTGCGCAATGTTTATTGAGTGTATGAAATGTTAATAATTAAATATCTTTACTGCATTTTTTTTAAATGTCTGGCAAATGTTATGCAGAAAATGTAAAGCTTCAATTTCATGTTGTGTATTTCCTGAAAAATGTATTTTACATTCAATAGTTAGACTCACAAATATGCGAATCAGTACATGAGTGTATTAGTGCATATTCAAAATAGCCCCGGCTATAAAATCCGTTGAAACGTGTTGGAGCATATAAAAAGTTGCCACAATATGACAGGCCATTCAATAACTGTGTATCTATGGGGCAGTAAACAGCCACAAGCACACATAAAAATGCAACAAAAATCAAGAGACAATACAAAAACAAGCAAAAACAAATAAATGAAATGAAAACTAAAACAATGTTATGAAAAATGTGGCAAAGAGTTGGCCAGTCATAAATATGTATGGCTGAAAATAGTAAAAGAAGAGTGGGAATCGGGATAGGGAAGTAGGAGATGTAAAAATCGCCTGCTAGCTAAGCAAAATGTCAGAGCTATAAATATCATAAAAAATATATTATTTTTTGAGTGTGGGTGCCACTGTTTGTGTGTGTGTGAGTGTGCTTTCAAATTGTGTGTTAAAAGCACTCAATACAGCCCAAAAGCAACGCCTGTTTACCAGTTTCCAGTTACCAGTTGCCAATGGCGAAATCCAAAATGCAGCCCCCTGAAAAAAAACACGAAAAGTAGAAGAGAATGGGAGAGTTTTAATACATGCAATAAAATTAGAACAAAATACGCAGTAAAACTAAATTGAAAAGAAAATCGTTATGGTTGACACAAACAAAAAGAGCAAAAGATACAAAACGAAAGAAAGTATCTAAAGCGATTCAAGCGCGTTAAGCAAAGCGCGTTTTAGTGGCAACAACAATAACACAATCCATATTCGCACACTCACTCTTAAATGTATATACACACACCCCACAAAAATACATTTTATTCGCTTGTTGTTGGCTTGCTAACTTTTCCACAGTTTTTCTTGCCTTTTTATATCCTTTTGTTGAGATTTTTAAATATTTTTTCATACGTTCTGGAAGAAAAAAATCCAGAAAACTTCACAGTTTTTCCAATAATTTGATGTTGCGAACTTGTTTCGCATGTGTGGGCTGTGTGTGTGTGAGTGTGTATGCTTGTTAGCTGCTCTACATATTTCATAAAAAGCAAACAAGCAGCAACAACAACAACAACAACAACAATAATAGGAGAAGCAAAGAAAAACCTAAGCAGTTTTCATGCTTTGCAAGGGTCGCGAACTGTTGGCAGCAGTTTGTAAAATATATTTTTATTGCTATTGCACACACACACACAACAATAAAGATGACTCCTTTCGAATAGTGGTAGTAGTTGTTTCTGGTTGGAAATACACCCTTTGACTATAGCTATTAGAAACTCTGACAAAAAGCAGCAGCAGCAACGACAACAATACCAAAGAGAAAAGAGAAAAAATAAAAACTGTAGCATGGTTTTTGTCATATTTCTCTAGCTGGCCAACACACACCAACACACAACACACTCACACACCAGCACACACACAATGGCTGCTTATGGAGCAGCATCAGCAATAAATGGTGGCAGCAGCAGTTGCAGGCGAAAGGAGGCAGGAGATGGGAGGCAGAAAAAGAGCAGGCAACGCATGTTGCGTATGCGGCTAGTACACTACACAAAACACTTTCATTACTACAACAACAACAGCAAAGGAATGCGCACAGTGGTACAAAACACTTCAAGATAGAATACCGTAACAAGGCTTGTTAAAATTCCTACGTTCTTAAGTTACAATATGAAATTAAACACAACATAAATAAATAGTATTTAAGTAAATATTTACCCTCATTTTACATAATTAAGTTATGAAATAAAGTTCACTCTAAACTCACTGAAAAAAATTAATAGCAATATTTGTACAAATCTAAATACAAATCAACCTTCACTTTAATTGTTCACTAAAAAGCGTGATATAAACCTTTTGGTAAGCTGACTACTTAATTCTTCCGATGTTTTCCATATTCAGCCCAATGTGCGCGATTCGCTTGGGTGCGAACTGGACTACTTAGTACAACATCGTACATTTAGTTGGTGTTATTTCATGCACAAAAGTCGCTGCGTGTTGTGTTTGCTATTAAAAATGACAGCAGCTGTGTGTGCGTGTGTGTCTGTGTGAGTGTTGCAGCTGTAAAATGAAGACAGACACACACACAAATGCAAAAGAACGCACACTAGCACATGGCGGTCTGGCAAAGAACACGCTTTTAACACCGAAATGAACTTGTACGCCATGTTTATGAGCTGATAAAAAACAGTTGACCAACATTTGTCGCTGCGTTTCCGTTGCACAAGCGGCTTTAAGATACATATATGAATATTCTCGCTTGGCTTTAAAGTTCCCAAGCAGACATACACATATGAATTCGGTCTATTAGGGCTCTAATTACTGCTGTTAAGTTACTTGAAGCTATTGGGCCACTCACAGGCTGCGTTTGGCCCACTGACTGATATGGCCTACTTAACAGCTTGCTCTTAACATTTCCTTACACCTTAATAGCAAGCCATTAAAAAGCTTTACATTGTTTTACAAAAATTCGACAAAGTTTATCATAAACAAAACAGAAGAACTCTTTGCAAAGAGCAGACAACTGTTAAAACCAGAGAGAGCGAGAGAGAGAGAGCAGCTCTGTTAATGCTTAATAACAGTGTGCTGTTGACTTATTAAAATATTTATGTTTTGAGTTAGTCAAGTTATAATTGTTTTTAAAATTTTAATTTATGTACAGAAAATAAATAGATAAATATTTTATTTATTATTGTAACAAGCAATATTAGATATTAACCATATTTTAACTTACTTCAGCAATACAGTATCTTTAAATGTATTTGCATTGTCATGTTAAACGCACCTGCATTGATTGACTGGCAGGCAAAGCAAATAAGCAACAGGTGCGAATTTGATTGATGTGATGAAGTTAATGTTAATTAAAACAATGTCAGAGGAGAGCACATCGAATAATTGTTCTTTAGTGCCTCTGTCCTTACTGTAGGTATAAATATAAATACTTAGAACTATAATATTTTTTAAAAGTTGTAAATTACATTTTGGCGCTGTACGTATGTATGTATGTAGTAAAGAAAACTACTTTTAAAACAAGTAAAAAATAAATTTATAAACAATATTAATGTTTATTTACAGTTGCAACTCTTTGCTCATACAGTGCTTTCCAGTAACTGAAAACTGAAACAAAGTAATAACCTTTTAGCCGAGCATGTTTTTAGCACACTGAACAGCTGATTTTAGTACAAGCTGCGTGAGAGAGCGTGCGGAGAGTAAGCGTTGCGTGAGAGCGAGAGAGAGTACGACGCCGCTGGCTACCGAGAAATGTAAACAAGCTGAGAGCTTGCTATAAATTCTAAAATATTTTTATTAAATATAAGGAATTATTTCTTTCAAATATTACCAATGTATTCTTTTACAACACAATTTAATTTTGCTATAAATTTTAAAAATTGTAATCCAGAAGTCTCTTTTAAGCGCTGTAAAGCTTGCTATAAATTAGCTGCCTGAGGCTGTTCTATTAGCAGAGTGCTGTTAATGGAACGTTAACAGTTTGATAACAGCATCCAGCTAAGTGGGCTGCTGCGCTCGGCTCGCTCTTCGGCAGCCTCGCTCTCTCACCCGACTCGCTCATTGGCGGCGCCGTTGCTGCCTTCGTGCGGACAGACAATTCGGGATGCTGTCGTCGTTTCGGCTGTGGCGACTTTTTTGGTCTGCTCTGCTCTGTGTGTACCATAAAAATCGTTTCAGTGAGAGTTTGCGATCCCGCGGGTACGGTCGAAACTGACGGGATTTTGCGATTGTTTTTGCCGTTACGCTTTTCCGTTTCGCGTTTCGTGTTGTGCGTTGCGTCCCGTTGCGTTGCGTTGGGTTGCGTGCAGCTTGGCACAGAAAATTTTGATTAGCGAAATTTGTAAAGAATCTCTCGATTGTCGAGTGTTTGTTGTTATTATCAATTCTATGAAATGTGAAACGCATCAAAATGTGGCTGTCGAAATTGCGCATACGCCGCGTTGATTACATTTGAGCGAAAAGAAAACCACAAGAGGAGAGAATTCCCAAAAACAGCGCGTTAAATGAATACGAAAACTGAATACGCGCTGCGCTTTTTTGGGTGTGATTATTATCGCGTGTGCCGCGTAATCTCAGCACGTTACTAGCTGGCAAATGTAAGCAGTCGATTTGTTGTAAGCGACAAACAAATTTGTTGTCATTGTCACAGTTGTTGCTGTTGCTGTTGTTGTTGATGCTAAATTTACAAATCAACGTTTTGTCGACTGTCGTTCGTCGCAGTCGTAGGGGCACGTTCTCAGCCGATCCAATACGATTTGAATGCTGGGCCCTCCCACGCCGACATCGTTGTTGCCGTCGTTCTCAATGAAAATCATTTTCATGGAAAACACAAAACGAATGCCAGCAGTGAACGAGCAGAGCTCTGAAAATGCGAAAATGCGAATCTCAGCAACGGCGTCGTTTGGATTACTTGGCAGTTAGCGTGTATACCACTAAGCTGCTATGTGTGTGTGTGTGCAAACGTGTGTGGGAGTGTGTGTGTAAGTGTGTCTATGTCAACCGGCACATGAAACGATTTTCCCCATTTGCTCAACTACTATTTAGACAATTTCATTTTGTTAGCTTAGCTGAAATAGTTTTTGCTCGTTGTTGCCTCTCGCTCTTACAAATTGCACAAAATATGTTATTGTTGTGAATTCCATTCAGTATTTATAAGGGGTGTGTGTGTGTGTTTTACTTATGCAACTTATGCATTAGCATGCTTTATATCCATACCATTTCTTTCTCAAGTGATAAATTGCTGGCATTGAAATTCACCAAAGCAAAGCAGCTATGAACCATAATCAAATTGAGGAATTTATACATTTGTACATCGTAGATAACAAAATGTCAAGCGCTATTTGCTATTTGCTGAAAAGTGTTGAGTGATGCACATTTGTTCAATTGATAAATTGTTGAAGTGTGCGTGTAATTTCATTACACTGAGAGAGCACTCGAAAAGCCACTTGACTTTTCACAAAAGGCAACCGCTTCAAATGGCAGATAAACTGATTAAGATAACTTTGTTAGAGGAAATAGTTAATGGAGGTTGCATAGATTTAATCTGGCTTAAGATGAAATTACATAGCTACAGAAATATAAATAAATCAAACTATTTAACATCATTTAAGCACAATAAAAATCTCCATTAGAGATGGAGGAAATCAAAAAAATTAATATATGTGTGTAGATAATTTTAATTTTAATTCAGTAATGCAAGCATTAAAAATTTAAGATAAATATGAAATTAAATCAAATAAATCATGTGAGTATAAACTATAATTAATTATATAAAAACAACAGTGTTTGAGCTATGTCACAGAGATTAAATTAAATTCTATTCATGGATGATATATTTTTGTATTATTGTATTATTGTTAACAACTGCAAATTGGATAAATAATCCGTGGTATTTTTGTCATGTTATATTTCAACCAAATTGGATCTTTAATTATATTTGTATAAATTTAAATGAAAAAAATGTTTTGAAGTTTTTATTCATTTGTGAATCTGAACTGCATTGACTCTTTTTGAGCATCTCACACATGAAATAAATGCACTCGGTTCGATTTCGATTACTCTGGCCAATTTACCCCAAGCTGAAACTTTAATGAATTATTAAAAAGCGACTAAAACCATTTTTGACTCAATTAATTTTACGGATACAAACAATGGAATGTAACCAACGGCCACAAGAGGCCACAGAATCGAATCGAAATTGAATGCACATGACACAATTAATGGATGGATTGAGTGCGCATTTCAGAATGTCCCCCACACAAAGTGCATACTGATATAAGTATACATTGAAATGTATTTCAATATGCAATTTATATTGCGGCCAGTGTGTAACCGAAACCAAAACTAAAAGCTTTGTCCCATGCAATGCAGGCAATTGACAACAATTGCCATTCAATGTAGGTTGAATACGCCTTTGGCGTATCAAGTGTCAAGCAAATGACGTGTTGCAAGGTCATTGTGGCAACTTGTTAGCCAAAGACGTGTCAGTTGCAGGTTCAGGTCCAGTTCCTGGCATGCAAATGTGAGTTTATGCATATGTATTTGTTATGCCACCTCCATCAAAGTATGCTACAAAATTAGCAAGTACAACAGCTGTGCATGATGATGATGCCAAGTGCTGAATGCTCTGATTGCTCCCGGGGAATTTTAGTATTCATAAAAATGTACTTGAACACACACCAAGCAGGCAAAGTGGCACAGAGGAAGAGGTAGAGGTGGAGGTGAAGGCAAAGGCAGACGCAGTCATGCATGGATTTTTATAGGCTCACTTAGCGCACATAAACCGCAAAAAAAAAAAAAAAGAAATGGCGCCAACTCTGACGCTCGGAACTTGGACCAGGTACGACGAGTAGCTAAGCTAAAGGGCTCTTCAGTGCATATAGTCTCATGCAAACATATATACACACATACACAGCTAGCTTTCAACATGCCATAATAATATTGTAACTTTGCACTTCAAATTGCATTTTAATGCAAACACACTTCATTACATTACATTGCAACAAGAGAAAAACAACGACGACTACGACGACGGAAATGGAAAAAAAGCGTCGACACACTTTACAGCAGCTGTAGCCGGAAAATGTATACTTACACACACAAACATACAGCTTGGCAAGTTTGTAAATTGAAGTGCACGTCGATCGAGAAAACTGGCACAACGTACTACGGGTAAATGCAGCCAGGTTACGTATACGCCGCGTATACGTTACACGGCCAACAGCTCGAAGTCATATTAGCTAATGTAGTAAAAGTTTTTTCAACAACATTTCCAATGCTCTCCTTTTTTGTTGAGCCACATCAAGTGCAAATATCATAATATTTAATATTTATTATTGAATATTTCTTTACCATAGTTCAACTTTTGTGAATGTTAATTCATTTAAAAATACTTTGCATGTTTTATTAACAATTTTAATTTGTAAATATTCTCTTTCTATAATTTAATAATTTCATATTCTACTTTTTAGACCCCGTACTTTAAAAAAGTAAAGGGGTCTGTTAACTTTGTCACAAAAAAAAATGTGCGTAACAGGCAGAAGGAGGCGTGGCAGACCCCATAAAGTATATATATTCTTAATCAGCATCAACAGCCGAGTCGATATAGCCATGTCCGTCTGTCCGTCCGTCCGTCTGTCCGTCTGTAAGAGCACCTAGATCTCAGAGACTATAAGAGCTAGAGATTCCAAACTTGGTATGTAGGTTCGTCTATATAAGGATTAGATTTTGGATCAGACCACTATATCATATAGCTCCCATAGGAACAATCAGTTGAAAATCAAGTCTTAGTATGGAAAACTTTTTTGCTGTTTGAGATATTTCAACCAAACTGACAGAATATGCATAAAAGATGGTCCCATACATACTGACCAAATTTGATTGAAATCGGATTACTATATCATATAGCTGCCATAGGAACGATCAGTGAAAATTAAGTCTTAGTATGAAAATCTTTTTGTAGTTTGAGAGATCTTTATAATAAGTACGGGGTCTCCGACAGTCGAGTACCGCTCGACTGTAGCACCGCCGACTAGTTTATTCAAAATTCAGGTCAAAATGATTCACTCATCGGCTTCTGCATGTTGTCAGCAATTTGATGTGTGTTTCCAAATTGAATAAAATTTGTCAATGAAATGTGTCGAAATATTTGACAGGCCTTTGGTAGTTTTTACTCAAAGCTTTCCCTACAATTTTATTACAGCGAATATTTGAACAGCAGATTTATGGAATTTGTCAGTTTTGGCACTTTTTCTGTAAATACTCGGTATTTTGCATCGATTTGAATAGAAATTCGCGTGCACGTTTTATTTTATGCAATATTTAGTAAATATTTGATGCGCAAGATTTTATAAAAATATTTGCATTAATCGCTTAACTACAGTTGATATTTTTGTTGGCATTGAAACTTGAAATTGAAATGAAAATCCATTTGCAGTTACCGCAGCGACCAAATCACCAAAAAAAAACGTGGCAATCAGACAACGGGGCGTATGATAAATAAACATATCAAGATTTATTATGCGCCACTTGAAAAAATATTATTAAATTTGTACATTTTTCAATGTGTGCTCTATTCGCACTTTGGGCTGGGCTGGCTGACAGTTGCGGTTTCCCAAGCTACAGTCACAGTTGCACACACAGTTTAATAAAATTTTATTTATGATCTGTGTGCGGCACGACAAAAAAATTAAAAGAGAAAAAAGTTGAATAGAGATACAGAAATAGTACAAGTTGAAATGGGTCGAGTTTGTCAACAGCGAGGCAGTGGCAAAATAAAATTAGTGCGCCGAGCTAAAAGCATTGCCAGCAATGGAGACGTGGCCCGATAAAACAGAACAAGTCAATATATCATAAAAGCACGTCGAACTGCCTCGAATGTCGCGCAAAATGGCGACACTGTGTATGTGTCTGTGTGTTTCTCTGTCTGTGTGTAGAGCAGAAACATGAACGTATACAGTTTCCGATTTCCGTTTTCCTGTTTATCGTTTATTGAGTTTTTGCTACGTAAAAGTAAAAGCATTGCGAGTGCTTCGGCTGGAATCGTTTCTCGTCTCGACTCAAATCGACTCAACGACAACAGAAAAACAAACGCAAAAATCTAAAGAGAAATTTGCACTCGTTAGCTGTTTGGCGTTACTTCTACTTCTGATTCATCTTCTACATCTTCTACAGGCTGTCGTCGTCATATTGAACTTTGATGCTGGCACGTTCTGTGCGCTTCCTTGGCTCCTTTTAAAGATCTACACGCGCGCATACTTGGGCACATGTTTTGCCATTCTTTAGCCCTGCTTTGCTTCTGTGTCTGTGTCTGTGTCCCTCGCCCTGCATCCCAGCACGTTGCCAGTTGGTCTTGTTCTCCGTGTGTTGTTAGTCATTTATATGGGCACCATAAATTATAACAAATATGTACGCAAGCGGCATTTTAAATGATTTCCCACAACTCTCCCTGCTTTCTTGTCATATAGTCGTGACACCCTCGAACTGAACCCGAAGTTATAAATATACTTTAATTAAAAGCGCTTCAGTGTGAGTGCAATATGTTTTAAAATATTTTGCGTGGGCTGCTCTGAGTTCTGATTTGTTGCTGTCTAGCCGGAACTCTCGTATGTTTGAGATAAGAAACTTCCTGTTGAGCTTGGTTATGTAATGAGCTTGAAATCCATTTACATCAGAATATTAGATAGAAGTGCCATTAGCCACTTTATATTAAGTATTGCATTTAATTGAGTTTCTTTTCTTACCTTTTAAGTTGATTGAAATTCAATATTCAATTGAGTTAATTAAATATGAACATTATTAATGCCCAAACGTATCTAATGTTAATTAATAATTCTGTTTGCGAAATATTTGTGCGCATATTTCAAATAATTTTAAATTTAAATTTCCATTGTGCTGCTTTGGCTCCAATCAATTACAGTTCCACGTTTGTTGGCAATAAATTAGGCTCTAATTTCGAGTGACGTTTTACGCAGGTTACAAGCACAACAAAAAGTAAATTAAAAACATTTTAAATAAAATCATAAAATTTTGCATAATTTGTGAATTTATTTTGCAACAACTGAACACATAAATTAACAATTTTAGTCACATAAATAACGTACGCATATAACTGTAATAAATATAAAACAAACAAATTAACCCAATAAAATTTGTAAAAATCACATAAATCTCGTTGCTTGTGTGTATGTGTGTGCTACAAAATTTGTGTGAACCTAAAATAAAGGCAATTAATAAAATTTCAACAGCGACAACAACAAAAACAACAGCAACAACAACAACAAAAACAATAGGAATTGCAAATGCAATTGCATCGATTGCAGCAGCAATTACCCAAAATGGCAACGCACTTTTTCTTTATTTATTGACATGTCAACAATTTGCTGACTCTGCCCCCTTTTGGCAACTCTTCCCCTTCTCTCTCTCTCTTTTGCAGCCGTAGACGTGAAATCTGTAAATGGACAATGCCAAATTAAATCAAATTAATATTATATATGCACAAATAAACCACAACAACAAATGCTTAAAGTGTTGGGCGAGTGTAAAAAACTGTAGAGCACGAAAGTAGCCAACGGAAACTGCCAAATAAACACACACACACACACACATACTTACATATATATACATACACATTCACACACATATTTTCATTGGCATTATCGAGCAGCAGCAACAACAACAAGTGCCACACTTCAGACCGAAGCCACACACTCTTGCATCGAATCGAATCGAAATCAACACACATACAATCAAAGAGTGAGCCTCAACCATGTGCCTGTCTGTCAGCTGCCTGTTGTCCTCGCTGCTCTCCGTGCTGTGCCTCGTCCTCGTCCTCGTCCTGCCCGCATCCAATGGCCTTGCAGCGGCAGCAACACGTGCTCGTGTCAGCTCCTCCACGACAATGACGCGCAACATCGAGGAAGAGAACGGTAAGTTAACTTAACTCAACTCAACTCATTTGCCAACTTCATTTACAATATAGGTATTTTAATCAGACCTGAGAATATTTATTTTAAATACCCTTTATATTAAAATTTAAAATAGATAAGAATTTCATGCACAACTCCTATTTTTTCAGTTAAGAATACTGCTGAGAAGCACATTAGAAGTATTCTTTTGAATTCTCATCCACTAATAAACTAACAGAAAACACTTAAAATATATTAAAAGTTGTTATATGTATATGTCTGCACGAAAATTTAAGCTCAAACCATAAATAGTAGTTATTAAATAGTAAAGAAGGAAAATGTCGAACAACATGTGGCCCAAAAATAAAATGCTTTATTTGCTGAAAATACGTACTAGCTAAATTATAAAAAATACTAAAATAAATAATAAATACTGTGTTGGTTGAAGTCAGTTTAAATTTACAAAAATAAACTTACCAAACTTTGTCTGAAGATTAAAATCATTTTAGAAATGATAATGAAGAATATAGCGAGACAGACATGCACTAAATTTCTGTTGTTTGATTAATACTGGCATCATGTTTAAAATAACTATCATTAACTCAATTTAAGTGATGCAGGGTATCTGCAGTCGAGTAGCTTTGACTAGAAAAACCTTTCCCTTTTATTCATTCATTTGGCATCAGAGCCAAAAAATTGATTGCGCCTGGCGGCAAATGCTGCTCTACTTTTTCCACTTTGCACCCTTGTGTGTGTGTGTGACTCCGTGTGTGTGTGTGTATGTATTTGTGTGAAATTTAATTTAAAGTGAAAAGTTTGACTGCCGTTAAGCCAGCCTACGTGTATGTGTGACTGTGTGTGTCTGTTCAACTTTTATTCAATCAGCATAAAGTTGATTGTGTGTGAGGAATATGCGTATACGCCTTTGTGGCTGTAAAAATGATGCTTTTGTTGCTGCATTATTGAATAAATGAAATTTCTGGTTTATTTTGACAAAGTTTATGTGCCAAATTTAATACAGTTTAAATTATGTGAAATTGATTTTGATGGCTGCTGCTGCAAATCCCAAGCTAAGCTCCAATACAGCTGCCTCAAAATGTGCAAAGAATCTTTGTAATCGTCTAATGCGTGCCCCTAATTCCATTCCATTCGCATCGAGTTCGACTCGAAGCAAAACAAAATAAACAAACCAACATCAACATCGAAATGAAGAAAACTTACTTTGCACGGACTGTTAATGGTCAGCAGCAGCTGTTGGCATCGCAATTCGATGGCTTTTAAGGCTTGTTATTCAGTTTGTCTGAGTTATTGTTGGAGGGGAGGCCGAGATCACTCGCCAGCTGGTCAGCCACCAAAACTTTCACTGGCCAAATAATAATATGTTGCTAATAAATAAGCGAACTAAATGAAGGGCAACCTGAAGGACGTAGCATATTTTTGTGTGTTATGCGAAGAAAGTTTTCCAAAGTTCGTGTTTTTTTTCTTTTGGTTTTTAGTCTTTACAAAGTTGGCAAGAAAAGTGAACAATAAGCGCGGCCATTGGCAGCCACATAAACATTGTGCAAAGTTCGCCAAGTTTATGGCTTCTTAAGAATATGCTGCAAAAAAGTGAAAGAATGCACCGTTGACATGAAACTAATTTCGATTAAATTGCTGAGATATTCAGCTTTAAAGAGACAAATAACCTGAGTAAAGATTAATTTTCTTATTAATTCTGACACACGCCAAAAACCATTTAAGGCCAGTAAAATGTATAAATAATTTAGTTTGTGCTGTCACACATGACGTATGAGTTATATGAATATACTGTATACGCCACATGGGCAGTTGCCAACTAATTTAGAGGCCAGAGCAACCGACTAACCACTCTCGAGTAGCACTTAAGCCACAGTTATGGCCATAACCACAACCACTTGACTCAAGTCAAGCGACAGCCACAGCCACATCGTCCTGCAATCCTGCAAGTCCAACTGAAGGACTAACGCCTACGGCCCAGCTGCATATTGTTCCAGTAGCTTGAACAACGCTCTACATAGTGCCAAAGTTGGTAACAGTCGAAAACTCTTCAGGCTGCCTCTATATTCTAAAAGGGGGAGGGAATGTGTGCGCAGAGTTTTAATAATTTCAGATTTTATATGTTTTCAATTGAATTTCGATGTTGTTGTTGCTGTTGGGAAAAACTTTTTACTTTGGCATTTCAATGTTTTCCAAGTTAACTGCAAGCCAAAAACCGCCACGCCTCAAACTCGAACAAACCACTTCCTTTGCGAGTATTTATCGCATTTCTATGAAAACAACGTACTCAAAATTTTCCAGCAAAAACTTTCAAATTATGTTTGGGTTTCTCTGCTCCGTTCGCTCGATTTGTTGTTGTTGTTGTTGTCTGCCTTTTTGGACAAAGTTTGCCATTTGTTGCCGCCGCAACGCAGCTTTATAAATGCTTATTTAGAGGCAAATCTGATGAGTTAAGTTACAGCCTCTTCTCTTACTTTCTCTTTAACATTCTCAACTTGGCCTGCTGCTCCTATGCTTCATGTATAGATAGAAATTGGATATAGATATCATGCTCTATACTCGTAAAATTACTTCTAAGCTGCAGTTGCCCAAAGCGGCAAGTTGTTTGCTAAGCGGTTGCATAGTGTAAAACTTTTGAGGATTTAATGGGCAGATTCTCAAGATTTTACAAGTGTAGGACATGTGTGAGTGTGAGTGAGTTGTGCGATGGGGCGTATGTGTAATGGAAATGCATTTGATTACAACATCAAACTATTTGGTATTCAAATTCAAATTCAAATAAAAAACATTTTCAATTACATATTTTACAAAACTTCATATTGGTTATTCTAATTTAACATTTTACTTATTCAACTCGTATATTAGTTTTTATTATTTAAATTAATTTCTTTATTTTTTAATTTATTTTTCTTTTTGATTTTACAGCTTTATTAAATCTATTGGCTGGTAAGTTATGTGTTTATTTATTATTATTAAGCAAAAAAAAACAACCTGCTTACCACACATGTTAAGCCCATTTAAGCAGCAAAAACATAACAAAAACAGAAAAAATACCTAAAACAATTTTCGAACATTTAACAGCAATTTTGTGTGACGGCCATAGACATCAAAAATATTATTGATGTTTTTTGTCGGACACAACCCAAACAATTTGCACACAAAATTGACCAGAGCAAATAACAACAATAAAAACAACAACAACAGCTGCTGCCACGCCCATATAACAATAGACACACACACACGCCCAAAGTCAAGAAGCCGTGGAAGAAAAGGAAGCGCTGGTTAAAGCCCCAAAAACAAAAATCAGCTTAGCAATGAAAGATATCAAAAGCATCGACATGAAATCGAAGCGACTGGCTGGAAACAAGACCCAAAAACAACTTTTAGTCGGTCAAAAGCGATGAGCAACAATGGACAAGGACAGTTCCCTGTTCCGTAAACTCTCTCTCTCTCTCTCTCTCTCTACTTAGCACACTTTCTCTCTCTCTATCTCCAGCTACCTATCCATCCATCTTGCTCCCGCTGTCTGTCTATCTGTTTGTAGTTTTCGCTGCTGGCCAAAAACTTTCGCCACTGATTCGACTTGAAAGGCAGCAAAAATTCCAACGCTGCTTAAGGCGCTGCCTCAGTCTCTCAGCCTCTGGGCCTCTGGCATTTTTGTGGCAAGTTTCCTGTAAGCGAAAGAATAAAAAAAATAAACTGACATCGCGTTGAATGACAACAACGGCAAGGAAAAGTCGCCAGTCTCCAGTCGTTGCCAGTCGAGGAGTTTGTCAACATTTTTCTTTGGACTCGCAATACACACGCTCTTGAGTCAAACTGTCTGCAATGTTCTTTTTGGCCCGCTTTCTTTGGAGTAGCCTATTTAGGGTCCAAACTGGACCTGGACTGGCATACTCCACTTCAAACATACACTCGCCTGTTGTTGTTGTTGCTGTGATTCCTTGCTGTTTGCCGAGGACATTGTCCTTGTTTGCCTTGGCTGGCCTATATCAGCAAAACACATTCACATACACATATTCACATCCTTAGCCTCGTCGCATACTTATTCATTTCATGGCTTTACAAGGACATTTATCATTTTCCTAAGTAGACGTCGCGTACGTCACAAAAAGGCAGCCACCATCCGGCCACGCCCCCAAATAGTCCATCGCTGATTTCTATATTTCATTTCAGGGTGAAGAAAAAGCAAAAAAAATTGAAATTTTACCCAAATGTTAAATAGAATTCATTTTGCTTAGTTTCAGATTTGCGGTTCTTATTCAGTTCTCTCGCTTTCTCTTCGTCTCTTCTCCGTCTCCGTTTTGTTGATATTCATGACGCTTTTTGTGCTCTCTTGTATTATTTTTGTATATGAATTTCTGCGGCTATTTTAGCCAGAAGAAGACGTGGGAAAAGCGGCCAATTGCCAAGGCAAAAAAGTGGAAATTTTAAGCCTACTTGAATTTATTTGCGCTCATTAAGTCTGACAGCTGAGATGAGTTCATTTCTTACAGCCACTTGAGCCGACTGATTGCCAGACAGCCAAAGAGTTCAACTGCTGCCTATAAATACACTTCAAAAGAATCCAGCATCAATTTAACGTGTTCCTTTAACAATTTAACAATATTTCTAGCGCCTTAAAGCGACTCACTAATGAACAAATAAAGCTTAGCGATACGTAACCAAAAAAAGAAAGCAAAAAAAAAGAAACGAATGAAATGAAATGAGAGTAGGTTCTAATAAATCATGGCCAGAAAAGAAATAATACAAATGCCAAGCAAATAAAGCCGAAGCATCGGCAAATGACAAAACAGTTTTGCATGGGAATTTCATCTTTGACTTATGAGATTTTCTACGCAAATTCCATCGTACGCATGGAATGTCCGCAACCACAACACAAAAATACAAAAAATGTAAAAATTAAAGTCAAATGAATGTTAGAATGCTCTAACGAACTGAGAATACTCTTGTTCATTTGCGAAAATCTCTAACAAAAAGTTTATTATTTGCCGGTACAAATTGTAAAGCTGATTTAATTTCCCAACATTAAATTTTATTTGCTCTGAAATTTAATTTATGTTTTCTCTTCAACTTCACAGAATTCCTTTACTAAAACTATTAAGTATTATTAGATTTACTAATATAAAAAATGTAAAAATTAAAGTCAAATGAATTTTAAAATGTTGTTATACTGGGAATAATTTTTTGTTTATTTAAGAAAATTCCTAAAGTGGTTTTGTTATTTGTTGATATAAATTCATAAGCTGCTCTAATTGCTCATAATTAAATTTTGTTTCCTGGAAAGTTCAATTAAATTTTTTCTCGTCAAATATTCAACATTTTAAACATCATAAGCTCTTCATAAAAATATTAAAAAAGCGTGATAATTATTTTGTAGAAAATTTCACATATAAGTTGACCTGATTGTCCCAGAGATGTTTACTGTTTGCAAGCTTTGCAGCAAACTCCTAATACCCAACAATAAGTAACAAGAGGCCAAAACAAGAGTGTATGTGTGTGTGTGTGTGTGTGCGTGGGTGTGTGTCAAGCTGGAGACACATAAAGTCAACAAGAGAAATCAAACAACTTTGTTGAGTTTGCAGCTGCCTATTCCCTGGTCCTGATCCTGATTCTGATTCTGGTCCTGCTTCTATCAGAGTTTATTGTCAGTGGACGGCGAGAGAGAGAAAATCAGTTGCCAGTTGTCAGCTGCCAGTGACCAGTTGCCAACTGGCAACTATTATGCTTTGTTAATCGGCTTAGGCATTTTTGCCTGCCTTACGCTCTGCGTGACGATTTACTAGACAAAGCCCGAAGCTCAGACAAACAAGACTGTTGTCAGCCGGAATGAGGACTCTGAAGGCATCCTTCGTTCCTTTCACCCACGAAGATATTGCCATGTGGCCTGGGCAGATTGTCTGTCGCAGTCTCTGCGTTTTTGTTCATTTGCCGCACGCGCCACAAACTCAGACCACAGTCAGAGTAAGAGTCAGAGTTGGAGTCAGAGCTGGAGCTTCACCTGAGCTGAGCTGGGTGAAGAACTCTGATGAGTTGGCTTTGTTTTTGCATCCCTTCAAATTTGCGGCCTGTGTTTTGCCTCATTTGGCTGCCAGCTTAGGACGAACGAAGATGTACAGTCACTCCCACACTCGCACTCAGTCAGCCTAAACAAATCCCATTCCCATCCCATTCAGATGTCTCTCCCTTGTGGTCTGGGGCACAAAAAATCGTTTTGTGTGTTTTTGTTAGGATTCCGTGAGGAATTTGATACTTGATTATTTGTTGCCGCCCTCAAGCGTGCATAATATATCAAAGCGGCGTCAACGTCAACTCGACGAAGGACTTCGAATCAGAGAATACGAGAATCTGAAACAGAATTTACCTCCTCCAAAATGCCACTCAACATGTGTAGACGTCATGTGTCGGCATGTTTGTGTTGTGTGTTTTTAGTTACATTTTAGTGTCGGTCGCATAATAAATAAATAAATAAACAGTTGCGGCCTTTTACCTTTACCTGGAGGCAAATTCCGATTCCTTGGTGCGTGCCCGGCCTCGTTGCGTATGCTAAAGACTCTAAAAGTTTCTCTCTTTGCTTTACTTAGTTTGTTTTTCTTTTCTGGACAAAAAATCAAAATCTCTTCAACAAGAAGTTAGGATTTATTTTGGCTGCGTGAAAAATGCCAAAGTTTTCCATTAATCTTTGGCACTTCTCACTGCTGCTCCCCAGGATTTGCATACTTTGACTTGCTGCCGACTTTATAAACAGCTGAATGCATAAATATTATAAGTATTCTAAATAAGCAACAGTTGAGTCGAAGCTGGCCAAAATGGAGTGAGCATATGTACAGGACCGAACAACATTTTAAGACTCTTTTCAAATTTAAAAACACGAGATTAATTCTTGTTTACTATTAGCAAATCATTTTTTAAACATCAATTATAAATATAGCAAAACATTTTAAAGTAGTATTTAACTCTTTTGTATTCCATGGCATTGCAAAAGTTTCTTAATTGCTGCATTTGGCAGCTGCTTTATGCTTATAAACATTTGCTCGTTTAACAAGCTTCAATTTTCAATTTACACAAAATACATTTTATGTGTTTTCTGTTCAATTATTGAAGAAAACTTTCTGCCATTATACACACACATGGTGCAAGAGAAAGGAGATGCCAAAATTAAAAATTTAACAAGCAAAAGTTTTCGTATAAAATACTAGGTTGGCAACTAATCAAGTAAAGTTTGGCCAAAGAAAAGAAAAATAAATAATTCTAATAAAATAAAATCAAAATAATAAGTAAATATTTAGCTAGTGTGTAAAGTTGTTCTATAAACAATTTCGGTAATAGACCAACTGTTTTATGCATAGGTATTAGAGACAGTTCTTATATAATATAACATTTAATCTGATTGGTTTAGTCAGTGAGGCTTCTGCACAGTGGCAATTAGTGCAGTTGAAGCCTACCAATTTGCCAAAGCACTAATCATAAATGTTAAGCTCGACAAATACATTTAACACATGTGCAAACACACAGAAATATGAAGATCCCGAGATCTCGAGTCGAGTAGAGTGCTGGGCAACACTTTAAGGGCTTAAACTGAAAAGCTTTGGGATGCAACGCCAAAGTTCTCTGTCTGTGTCTGTGTCTGTGTCTGTGCTCTGTGTCTACAAATGACAACCATAACTTGCAATTGTAAGTACTAAGCCTAGCAGACACACAGACAAACACACAGAAACTCCACTGCACTTGCACATTCATAACAATTTGCAGGCACTGTAGGGCTTTACGATTGTTATGCAACATTTAAGGCCATTTGCATACAAAATTTAAATTAAAATTTGACACTGACTAACTGTCTGACGAGCTGACGGAGTTCTGTATTCGTATATACCTCTGACTTTGATGTGGCTCTTACAATTTTGTTGCATACTTTCTGGCGTTGGAAGTACATGTTACATACAGTACAGTACAGTGCAGTTCCGGAGTTCATTCGCCTCCTCGTCTTTGTTGCTGCACTTTTCTAATTAGAGAACAGAACGTTGCACGAAAAGTGAACGCCTTTTCTCTCTCTTGTCATAACAAAAAGTTAATTAAACATGTAATTGTTGCCATAGAGCAGCAGGCAAAGATTTTACAATGGCTGCGTTTCATTTTCTCTTATTTCTGCTTGCACTGCGTTCTGTACATAGTGTAGCTTTGGGTGTATTGGCTATTGAGTTGAGAGTTGCTGATATTAACTATTGTAATCGTTAGGTAATTATTGACAGACTGATGTAAAAATACAACGATAAAACGACAAAAATAGGATCAGTTTTGTCAATATTTTAAAAATAGGCAAACTATTTTGAGCTGTATCGATTGTTGATCTCTAGATATCGCTTTGGATTTGCATCACTAGTCAAGGGTGAATATAGCATAGCTGGCAGTTCGAAATTTGATTAACTTGAGTGAGTGGCAGACGGGGCAGCATTGCAGCGAGTCCTGCCAGACTTGGCCAGGACTTGTTCTAATGGCAATTAGAAACGCGGTTGCACAGCGAACAGTGGTAAGTGGTGAGGGGAGAGGGAATGGGAGAGTGGGAGAGTGGGCAATGTGTGACACAAGGAAGCACTCGAAAAGCACAGCGCAAATGCCACTCGAATCAACCGACCGACCGCCTGCTGCCAGCGCGGGCACTTCAAAGCACAATAACAATTTTACAATTAAATTTCGCTTTTATTTCGCTTGCCAGATATTGTGGCATTCAGTTGTGTTTTGTTGTAGTTGTACTTGCAGTTGTAGTTGTAGCTGTTACACTTGTAGTTCTAGTATTCGTCGCCCCCCTTTTGCATGCTCTCTTTATTTTATTGCTTCAAATTGTTTGTAGCCATTTCGCATTTGTGCCGCCCGGTTGCGCATCAGCGACGTAGAAACATTTAACTTTCTGCAACAAGGAGAAACAAAAAAAATTGTGTATATAAAAAAAGCGTCAACATTGCGCTGCAAGTAAAACCAACTACACTTAAAAAACTAGAACTAAAACAGCGACGACTGCGACGACAGCAACAAAAAAAGTTGTCAACTCGCCTTCCACATGGGGCAGCAATAGCCAAAGCAGCTTCTACTCCAACTCCAACTCCAACTTCGACTTAGACTCCAACTCTGGCTTTTGGTCGAGTTTTAGTCGTAGTTGAGTTTCGCGCACTTTTACGGCACACTATTTTTGTGCAGGATATTGCAAAAGGGGCAAGTGGGCAAAGAAAACGGGCAAAAACTAAAAGCACATTTCAGCTTGAACTCCCACAGCGACCCGAGCCAAATGAAATTGCCAACGTGAAAGCGTACAAAAAGGACGAAGGACGAAGAGGACCCTGTGCAGTGTTGAAGCTGTCGTGCGTTTGCCGGCTGTTAAACTGTAAAGTAAACGTACAAAATGTTAAATCAAAGCCAAACAAAAGAGGCGTAACAGGCCAATGCTCCTCTGCTCTCAGCTTCCTCTAGAGAGCCTGGTCAACCAGTCTGGCAGTCTCGCAGTCTGGCAGTTAGTAGCTTAAGGTACTGCCAACAGGACCAACAGGACACCGAGGCTCGAGTAGAGTCCTGCTTAGAAAGTGAAGACTTGAAAGCGACTCGACTGCACGTTTAGTTTGCTTGGCTCTTCACTGAGACTGAGTGTTAAGTGGCAAGTTTTGGGCTTCTTGAACTATTTATTTCTCTGCACTCGAATTGAAATTTAGATGAACAACTTGAGACAAATTTATTTTCACTTCTTTTCTTATGAACTTCAGAAGTACATGTAGAAGATCCTCATTAATCTGTTACTAATGACTAGACCTCGGATTTTGCATACTTCCACAATTTTTATCAGATTGGTACCAAACTTTGTATTTAGGTATGTTATAATTTAAAAAAACCAATTTTTAATGCATGTCGAAAATATGCAAATTATATGCAACAAATATGCAAAAAAAATATGCATAATATATGCAAAATATGCAAAAAATATGCAAAACATGCAAAAAATATGCAAAATATGCAAAACATATGCAATCGAATTTCATCAAAAAATTGATTTCTACAGTCGAAAATTGTTAAATCTAATAGCTGAAAAAGTGGGATCATCGTATCCTGTCGCTAATTCCTTCATATGAAAATAATATAAAAAGAATTAATGGTCAATTTTATCATTTTACATTTACTCTGCCAGAATGTACATCAAGTATGTATATCGATTTTGCCAGCATCAGTCCAAGTGGCGTAGTGGTCGAAGTGATAAGTGCGCGGCATGCTAAACACGAGATTGGAGTTCGGATCTCAATTCGGTCGATGCAATGATTTTTAATTACATAACATTTTTAATTTTTTTTATATTTCTGGATTAGTAAACCAATTTTTTTTTGTTTTTCTCATTATTTTTACTTTTGTTACATTTATTAAAATTTTAATATTTATTCCACCCTATGAATCGATTTTTGTATTATTATTTGATTTGTTAAATATAAATTTTTGTTTGCATATTTTGCATATATTTTGCATATTTTGCATATATTTTGCATATTGTGCATATTTTTTGCATATTTTGCATATTCTTTGCATATGCATTTCATGCAAATATGCAAAAAAAAAAAATATGCGCATCGTTTTCCACTCTATTTTTAACGAAACGAACTTTGGTGTTATCAGAATTCACCTATCTTATCCCTATAAGAACATGCAAATATGCAAAATCCGAGGTCTACTAATGACAATTTAAAATAAAAGTAATAATTATTTGACTATATTTTTGTTTGAATTTATTTTATTATTTATTATTAAGAGAAGTGATAAAGCCTGAGAATCAAATCTCGCGAATCTTTATTTGTAAATACAATAAATAATATTTTTGAGGTACACTTCCATATATATTTTACAAATACCTTGTGAAGCTTTTAAAACGATATTCATGAATTAAGTTATTATTTGTTTGTATTTGATTTTATTTTGAAATTGTGATTAATCTTTTAGTGGACATTAAGTCTGCCTGTGAATTATTAATGCCGGTTCATTATGAAATTGTGCAACAAATAATAAATCGATTAAGCAAATATCTGTCAGCGTTCAAAAAAATATGTATTTTTCATAGTTTCATATTTTTTTTTATTTTTTCCTTTTTGTTGGCGAAGTTTTCCACAGCCATATGCATTTGTGTGCCATTCATTTTAATATTTTAACAGAACCAGAAATGACGTTGTAAAACCGACGCGGCTATATGTCAAATATGCCACACACTCACACACACACACTCAAGTGTATATGTATATGTGTGTTATGCTCTGGTTTTTTAAATTTGCATGTAAATTCCATTGCAGCAACATGAAAATGTATTTTGGCTTTGCATTGGGAGCTCGTCGCGCTGCTACTGCATTTTAATAAATTTATGATTTTATTTGCATTTTTTTCTTCGATTTTTCCTGTTGCTTTTCCTGTTATTTTTTTATTTTTTATTATTTTTTAAACTCTCTGCCATGGGTGAATGTGTGTCAGGCGCCTGACAATTTTGTTGGAGCTCGAAAGAAAAAACATTCAACGCCCATAAATAAGGCACGCATTTTGCTTTGTATCTGGGAGTATGAGATTTATAAATGTTTTTTTGCCAAATCGACAGAAATTTCGTTGGAAAACGATTGCCACATTTTATTGACAAAATGAAAAAAAATAATTGAAATTTTTGCCAATCAACGGGAGCAAAATATAAGACACAAACACAGAGAGAATTCCCAGGAATTCAGCAATAGCTGTCTGCGGAACGTTAATAAGCTCTTTTACGGTATCCAATGGCCCTCCATCCACCCACATACACTCACACTCACCCACACACACTCATACCCGCATATATGTATGTGCAGCTCACACACACATACACACACAGCTACGAGCATGCCAAGAACTTGGCCATAATTGTCTTAGTCCTGATACTGCGTCGTGTCCTGCGTTGTGTCCTGAATGTTGCACGGTTATCTCGGCAAATGCTGTCAGACCGTGTTGCCTGTCCGAGTCCAAGCTCGTGCTGTCGTGCTGTCGAGCTGTCGATTATCGAGTCGAGATTATTAACCTGTCAGTTTATCGCTTTATCCCGCGACTTGAGCGCGACTTGTCCCTGTTGCCTTTGTTATTATTGTTGCCTGCATTGTTAAATACATTTATTTCATCATTACACCCTGAAGTGCTGAAAGTTACGCCAATTGCATGCTCTTAATCATAATTCCTGACACTTTGGAGAGCAAATAATATTCGCTTAAATCTATAATACTCAAATAAATAAATATTACACAGATATTGTAACCAGTGGAAATAAAAGAATTCCCTGAATCGATAAAATTTTTCATATGTATTTGATCATTTAGATTTATTATGATTTTAAAATAAATAAAAGTAGCTATTTTATTTTGTGAAACTGGCATTGTAGTTAATAAATTGTTCTTTACATTTCAGCTAAATTTAAGATTAAATAGTTATTATTTTAATTTTATTAATTTAAAATTTATTTCAAGATTTGTTGACTGCCTTTACAAAATATATTCAGTGATTGAGTACGGAAAACTTGTTGAAGTAAATACTACATTACAAAAATTTCACTCAGCACTTGCGATTTTGATTCATTGTAAATTTTAAACAGCATTTCCAAGAATTGCGGTTGCTGGACTTTTTTTTGGGGCAGAATGTAATTAAAATCCTTTTTGTTTTCCGTGTTATTACGTTTTTGGATTATCCTTAAAAAATGCTTAGTAAATTCTGTGAATTTCAAAGAGTTTTAAATGGGAAAATGTGGAAACATTTTTATGGTTTAAAATAAATACAAATGAAATTAAAATGTATAATGCAATTTTTAATGTTGCTGCAATGGCAAAGCTAATATAATAAATATGTCTAAAACTCATTCGGTTGCTTGACAAATGGGCAAATGTTGTGGATTATAGAATGAGAAATATATTTTACCCCTGTGAGTACTCAGTTCACTTACTTACGAATGTATGAATAATATCACACATTCAATCATATCATTTACGTACACAGATGATACAGATGACAGTCGACGCCTACGTTTGTCTGCCTTCCAAGTATTTCACATTTTTACAATATGTCGAGTGAGTTTTAATAAATGTATCTATCATATATCAAAGCTGCCATATGCTGCTAAATAAAGTGAAATATGAAATATGATATTAACAGATGTCTATATTGGAATGGATAAGGTAAAGCGAAATGAAGTTAATTTCCAATATATGACAAAAAATGAAAAATAATGATTTATTCGCGTATTTATGTGGGATGAATGCACTTTAAGTGTATGCAGACACTTAAGAGATAATAAAAAATAAAAATGCAGCGATAAATGGATTTTATGGCACGCCTCAAGGTATGCACTTAAAAATTGCAACTATTTGCTTTTAGTGCTGAGTCCGCGCTATATAAAAGCACTCTTAACATGAGTCAACAGGGGCAACAGCAGTTGCATTATTTTGTAGGCCGGCTTGGTAAACAAAACGCTGAAAACCGGACAGAGAGACAGAGGGACAGAGAATTCCGGACACCGGATACCAAATGCAATTTGAGTGAACTCTTGTTGGGTCTCACTTGCCTGAACAACAACAACAGCAACAACAACATGTCGGGAATTTTGCTAGACCACACACACAAATTTTGCATGTGACGGAGACCGCAACACAGACAGACAGAGAGACAGACTAGGTTAAAATGGTACAGGACATCGCATAGTTTGTAGTTGCGCCTTCGTCGTTGTGTCGTAAAAAGCCAAAAATGGGTTATATATTCTAGGCAGGCACAAAAGCTGCGTTGACAAGGACGCCACCTACTCCAGCAACAACAGCAACAGCAACAGCAACAACAACAGCAACAACAACAACAGCAAACAACAAACAACAGTTGAACTTTTGAACTACGAGTTCAGCGACAAAGGCAAGTGGTTTGAGAGGGGGAGAGAGGAGGTAGGACAGGGGGAAGGTAACAAGCATCAACCATCACAAAGACATGCCACTTTTGAATGGCTGCTGTGCGGTGCATGGCCAACGAAATGAAACCTAAAACTGGACATAGGAGTCACAACAACAACAGCAGCAACAACAGCAAAAAATTATTAAAAAATTTGCATAATATTCGATGCAGCTTCACAGCCTGTGGCTGAGCATAGTTTTGAGATTTTGAGGCCGCCACTGTCTGTGTAAAATGGCCATAAATAAATGAACATGGCCTAGCCCAGTTGCAGCTTCCTTCTTCTAGTAGCCAACAATTCTGGCCAACAATTTTCTGTTTTCTGGCTGTGGGTATGAGCCGTGTCACTGGCCCCATGTTCCCGGCATGGACGCCATTTACTGCGCGTTGGAAAAGCACAAAATAACATGAAATAAATAATAACTTTTTGCACAGACTGTGCCATTTCTCTGGCACTGTGTCTGTGTGTTTGTGTGTGTGTGTGTTGCCATTTCGCATTGCCATTCTCATTGTAGTTGCACCGTTGAGTTAATTAAAATTTAAAAGCCGCCACTCGAGCGGGAATTGCAATTGCCATGTACAACTTGTGCGACTGTTACCATTATTGTTATGACCACCATTATGGCCCGGCTGAAATGGCGCTGAAATCTACACGACACAGTTTTGTGGTTGTGGTACATAATATAAAATATATGCAGCCATTTTTATTAGATATGTACATTTCTTAAAGTAATCTGAGAATTAAGCTTAAAATTTAAAGTATAATGGATTTGAAAAATAAAATTATCTATTTTTATTAGATATCATTTAAGGCACTTTCTGCAAAAATATTTGAATTAAAGAATCTGAGAAATAAGCTTAAGTTTTATAATTGTTATATATTTGAAAATTTCCTAAAACTCTTTAAAAGCGGAGCATAATATTCCCCATAGATTCATGATATTTACCCCAATAACTCAATCCTTGCCAGGTTTTCAGCTTACCCACATCAAACTCAACTTATCTCTGACTTCATTTCATTTCATTTATTTATTTTAATTTTTTTTTAAATGTGCTCGGCCAGACGTATTAAAATCAAATCGAAATTAGGTACACAGAGAACCATTAATCTTTTGTCCGCTTCACAAAAACATCTTCAACCGACAGCAAAAAACATTCCTCCCACCCATTTCCCAAAACAATTCACAAATGTGCGTTTTATCAGCGCTTAAACATAAGGCCAAAGCGAAATATGGAAACAAGCTAATCTGCCAATTGCAATCTCTACAAATACCAGTATGTGACACACACACATACACACACACGTACACACGCACAAATTATTTATTTGCGCTAACATTTTAAATTGCAAAATTGTCTGTGGCTAAATCGTTTTGCAGCCATCGTCTCTGCTCTTCTCTCTACTCTCTCCTCTCTGCTATTCTCTCTTTTCCCTTCACCCACATATCACAAATGCGTGCCTGCATTTTAGTCTGATTTCATTTCATTCGGGATGCCACAACAAAACACAGTCGTTTATGGCTTTTATGTGGTTTTATTTACTGACTGTTTTTGTTGTTGTTGTTGTTGCCTCGGTTTTGTTTATGCTGCTGCGTTTTTAATTTGATGTTTATCAAATTTGGTTATGCTCTGCCCACACACACATTCATACAAAAGAACGCCGAGTCGCGCATTCAACAAATTCTCGAAGGGAAATCAAATGGGAAATGGGCGCACAAAAGTATGCTATGTTAAATTTTCATTGTCAATTACTCGAATGCTTGTTAGCTGTCTAATGTGTGTCAAATGTGAAGGCAAGACACGCCCCCAAAATAATAGCAAAAACACAAAGCAACGACAGCAACACAAAACACACACAAAATAAATAAATAAAAAATGCGAGTCTAAATAGAGAAAATTCGCCCCTTTCTCTCCTTCTTTCTCTGTCTTTGTCAGTAGTTCGCCTCAAATGTCATTGAGATTAAATTTTGCGTGAAAGTAGCATTTTAAAAATGTATAAGTGTGTGTGTTGGTGTGTGTGTGGGTGTGAGCTCGCGCGTAACATCAATTGTTGTAGCTGCTGTTATTTTTATTGTTGTTGGCTGGCATTAAAAGCAAAAGGGCGCGACTGAAGCAACAGTCGCCTGGCTAAAGCTTAAGACGTGCCAAATATATTGTAGTCAACACACAGGCAGCTTTATGAGACTCGCACAGACTCACACAGACACACACACATACATTGCCAGCACGTGACAGCTGCTGCTCGCAATGGGCTTAGGTGGCAGGTGAGCTCAGAACTCAAAGCCAAAGGCTCTGCAACTGGCTCTGGGTCTGGCTCTGACTGTGGCTCAGTCGACGGCTTTGTACTTCACTTTGTATTGTACTACATTGTGTAGGCCAGCTACGCACTTTGGTTGTTTTAAACAATTGTTTGGGTTGCTGTATCCCGTTGTGTTTGGCCTTTGCTTTGGTTCTTTTGTCTGCTCTTCTTTGCTTATATCCCACGTGCATATTTCCAAGCGTTTGCTCTGCGAGTGAGTTCGCTTGCCGTCTGTCCTTTTGTCTGTTTGTCTGCTTTGGGGGTCTTATGTTTTTATCCTTTTTACATTTGTTGGCCTACTACGACGCTCCCTAATGTGTATTTGTTTGTTGCTTGTTTTCGCTGCTTCTTCTTCGCAATACGATTAAATGAATGTTACGGATTTGTTGCCATTTAACTGTATTTTATTTCAAAATCTCCGCCCTTGTAATATCCTTATGCTTTGCCCATTCAAAGTCTCTTAATGCTTTAAAAAAATATAAAGTATTAAGAAATACACAATTTTTTGTCTGTGATAAATGAAACTAATTAATAAATATATGAAAGTTGCTATTTCGAATTTGATATGGTATTAAATTTGAGTTGCTCAAATTTCCCATCAAACTTTTTTGATCGAATATTATTGTTACATTGCCAATTAAATCTATGTGTAGAGACGATTTGAAAGGCTTTGGCACATGAAAGGGATTTATTTTGAATTTATCTAAGCTAAATCCGATACATCAAAAGTTATTTGTTTCCTAGAAAACCGGAGCGAGTGTTCTCAGTTTCTTTTCAATGATATTTGTTTGAAATTGTTGTTGTTGTTCAACTGTTGCCAGCTGCTCAAATCAACAGCAGTACAACAGTAAATTGTGGGATATTACATATTTGATTGTCGGCTTGCCTTGTGCATTACATAATGCCATGGACATGAACATGGTTACAAAGGTGTATGGTATTTGTCAGACCTTTTTTCGTTACATTTTCTGATCCATGACGGCTTTGTACCTTTTTGATAACGCCCACTTGTGTATATGTACATATATTATATATGTTGTTATTTTTTTCATACTCACTCAAAAGATGCGCAAACAGACGCATTGAAATGCCGTAAATCACATACTCGCATATACACATAAAATATATATGTAGTTGCCACATGAGTATGTTGAATATGTCGGCCTTACATTTTGTATAAGGTGGCATGTTTTTTTTTGTGCCCGACAGCGATTTTACCTCCCTTCCCACCTTCCACCCTCCTGCGTCTACGTGCATTGTATGGCTAATAAAGCAAAATGTAAAGGCCTGCCACAATATCAGCAACAATAGCGGTAACTACACGTATTGAGAAAAGATATATTATATATAGCATTTTTACTAAAGATATACAGTGGGGGCAGCTTTAACTATTGGACATTTTAAGTGTTGCACTTGGGAATGAGAATTCGCACATTGTGTCCACAATCACAATCACACACACACACACATACTCATCCATACAATACGCCTTTTCGCACCTAAGCGACTGAGGCGAACAAGAAAAACAGCTACAACAATTGCTCGTATACATTTATAACAATAACAATGACTCTGGTCCGGCATGTCAAGTGACCCACAATGCCCACAGACGACAGACGAGTCGCAAACAATGGCGAACTCTTGTCCTGTACTCGCATCCTTTCTATGGTAGTATTGTAGTAGTAAATCTGTATAAATATTTATTAAAACGAAACGGTGAGCAAGTACCAAATGTTGGTTAGATGAATGCAAATGCTTTTTGGTGTAACTAAAATATTTTACAGGTGAATTCATCTAAGCAATATGAAATATTTAAATATTTAACTTATTCTCTTTTTTATAATATTGCTTAGATTATTAATTGGATGGACATATATGTATGTCAAAATAGAACCTATTAAAATTACTGACATATAAAAAGTTACAACTCTATAAAAAGTAAATGTTAAAATAATTGTAATCACAATTTTTATTGTTATATTCTTATTCATATGAATTTATGAAATCAATATGAATAATTTAAAAATTTAACAAATATTCTTTTATAGAATGTTGCTTTGAAAATTAATTAAATAAACATATACATATGTATGTAAAAAAAATTTGAATAAAAGTGAAGAATTTAAAAAAAAATAATTGTAATTAAAATTTGTATTCTTATTTGCTTGCTCATATTAAATAGATGAAAATTTAAGAAATTTTTAAAACTATTCTAACAACATTTCTATTATATTATATTAATTTATTATTATATTATTAAAATGCATTAAATATCAACTATTAAAATATACTTACATCAAAATAAAAATATTTATAAATAGCCCCAGTACTGGCTGACCTTTACGGCCAAATAATATGCTGTTGTACAAATATGGCCCGTACTTGTAATAAAATGCCAACACATTGCCATCAAAGGCCATTTTGTGTGCGCCTAAAACGCCACTCCACAACATTCAGCGCAAATGTTGCGCTGTTGAAAAACGCGTCATGACTCATGACACGCATACAAATGCGACACCAACACACAAACACACCCGGCAACACACACACAAATACATAGTCGCACGCACAACGGAAGTGTGCTCTGACGACATTAGCGCCATTTTGTCGTAATTAATGTGCGCCATATTAGTTGCTATTTGGCCATTTCTCACACACACACATATATTCACACAAACAAACACACACAAATGACAGAGTTGGGGTAAAACTTTTGCAATTTTAGTTGAAGAATTTTTGTTCAGCAGGCAGCTGCCATGAGGGATTTTTGGGGGTCGAGTAAACTTACGTTAAGAAGAATGAGAATGAGAGGAGCCTGCTGCTTCAACAGCCCCAGATAGCATTGAAAAGGTGCCCCAATCTCCCTATCTTTCTCTCTTTCTCCCTCTCTTTCTCTCTCTCTCTCTCTAGACATTCATCTTTAGAGTTGGCAACATTGCTCACAAACATTACATTTTGGGACTACTTTTGATGCCAAGCATACATAATTAGCCGCCTTTTGGGAACTGCTTCAACTCAAATTCGAAATAAAACTCTGCACATGGTCATTGGCTGTGGTTTTGTCCTTGAAACGTGTTTCAAATTTAGACCAATTTTAGTCGTATGCGAGGGTTTCAATCAGAATCGGCAGATATGACGATAAGATTAAAATATGTAAATAATTCATATTACGTATACGCACCGTAGAAAATGTGTGTGTTTAAATGATTCATAAATTGGTAAAGCAACTCTCTTTCTAACACTCGTTTTATTAATTAATATTATGTATACGCACCGTAGGCATCTTATATTTATATATGTATTTGATATATTCTTAAGACAAATCTGGCTAAATATTATTAGCATATGCGAATTCACTTATTGGCGTTATCCAACACTGGTTTTATTCCTCTGCTGGCAGCTGTATACCGTTAGTTAGTCAGTTAGTCACTCGTTGGGGTGTCTCATTTGTGGGGGTCACTCTATTAGGCTGTTGCGTAGGCACAGACAGAAGCAGAGTTGCTGCCTCGTTGTTGTTGTCTCTGTATATTTAAATGATTTGCTGCTAATGCGTCTGTTTATGTTTTATGTTGATGTGGATGTTGATGTTGGTTGTCCGGCACAGCCTGAACAGCGTTTCATGTTTGCTCTGCTTATTTTTGTTGTGTGTGCGTGTGAGTGTTTATTTGAGTGTGCGCCTATTTGACTTTATGCAATATTTATTTGCGGCACACACACACACACGAACACCGCAGTGTTTATATTTCAGCAAACACATCAAGAGAGTCACCAGCACCACAAGCAACAACAGCCACAACAACAACAGCAACATCAGCCACAACAACAACAACTACAACAATAATAACATGGGTCACACATGTGCGTGGTGCGCATTTAATTTCTATAGCGGAAGTTGACTAGACAGTCGACTGCCTCGCTCAGATTTGATGGTTTGTCTATCAGTATTCATATGTGGCTTTACTGTTTGTTTTCCTTCTCTGCTCTTCTCTTTTCTCTTTTTGTCTGCTCTTCATGTGCGTCAATATTTACAAATGGCCTTGGGAGGTCAAATCCAAATGCAAACGTCGAGCTCGGCAAAATGTCACCAAACTTAGTATTGAACTCTTTTAGCGCTGTGTATATATTTAATATACCTGTACCAAAAATAAGAAAATTCATTTGATAAATTGTATACAAATGTCATTCCATGGTAATATGCTGTAAGTGACTTTAAAGACCATTTCTCTATTGATATTAGAAAGTATCCCATCGATTTTATCCAATTTAATGACACACATATTTTTCCAATGCCAAATATGTTGCATGTCACAGAATGCGACGCTTTATAGACGCTGGAAGCCCGAAGGCGCCAAGCCTGTCATAAATCACACGGTAAAAGCCCCAAAAGAAAACTACTTAAAGCGCCATTACAACAAATTTAAAGCAATTTGGAACTTGGGTCAGCCCGCATCCAAAAGTTCTGCCAAAAGAAACAAAAAAACACAAAAATCAGAGAAAATAAAGGAGAATGAAGAGAGGAGAAAAAAAACAAATGTTTTGGACACTTTATTATGCGCATTATTCACTGTTGCAATGGTTTATCCTTTTGCCGATCCCGGGGCTCTGTTGTGCTGGCAATTTCTAGTCCATTAACTTTACCCAAAGGTCTACTCAAGAAAAACGCTTGAAGAAATCATTTTTGTTAAAATTTATACGTATAAATGTCAAGAGAAAGGGCAGAATATGGCAGGAATTGGTCAAGCCCCAAGCCTTAAATAAAGTTCCAACTTCAAGTGTGTCGCTTGTTGAGTCACTTCTCCCCATTCCTTTGTGTTAGCCCCATTGTTGAATGTCTTTTCAATAAAAACCAGTATTAGCTTTGCATTAAACGTGGCTCAGAAATTTAAATGTAAACGTTTCCAAGTAGCCAAAGTCTATGTAATACTTGTGATGATTCTATAGAAGTAAGTAGTTCTTTTTGCACTGATTAGCTGCCATTATGAATGCTTATCATGCTCTCTTCACTCAACTCAACTCAACTCGGTTCATTGGCGTGTAAAATGCAACCTTAACCTCATTTCCAGCATGGCCCTCGACGAACAAACAGAGGGAGAGAAAGCCAGGCTGAAAATCCCCAGCTCTAAAACCCAAACTAGTCAGGCCTATCATGTGTAAAATTAGCTTATTTTGTAGCGCCCACATGGAAAACCTGCCCAGTTGCTTAGTCCACAGTCCTGAGTCCTTGTACACAGCCGCTGGGCATAAAATAGATTGAGATTGCTATGCCATGTCCCTTTCCATCTCCGTGTCCTTATTCATGTCCCTTTCCATGTCCGTGGCCAGGCTTGCATAATTCTCGTTGCGCTTAATGCAATTTTTATGTTGCCTGGCATTAACTCAGAGTCAAAGTCACAGCGAGCAGGACAGGACACATTTCTTTGCCTGTTGGCGCATTAAATTTATATGGGAATTGCGCTCCACTGCCATATGGGACATTGGAGAAACTTTGCCTCGACTCGACTCAACGTTTGACTTGCTGCCAAGCATAAATTTTGCAAAACTCAACAAATAACCCGGCAGGCGTTGTATGCGAAAACTGAGACTGCAACTGCACTTGTATGCAGACTGTTGTTGGTCACTGTCAAGACTTATACTACTTTTATTTTTCTGGTTTTTTCTCTTTTCCCTCTGGCCGTTTACAAATTTATTTTGTGGGCGTGTAGTTTTCAATTTGGCAGCAAAGTGCCTGCCAAAGACATTTGTGTGTGTGTTCGTTTGTTTGACAAAATCAATAGATATACATTTGAAGACCACACAAGAGGTTGACCTGCCCACGAACTTTGTGCTGACTCGACAACGACTCGAACACGAGAGTGCGACCACAAAGCAAATGCTAATTTATTGCCAACAAAAGATGTATCCGGATGATGTTTCTTACAACTATTTGTATATATTCTCAAGCATCAGAAAAACTTCTTAAGCTCAAAAATATGATTACATTTAATCTCATTTAAACCATTTTCAAAAATATCTCCATCTTTCTCAACATTTTAAATTTATTCTAATATAATAAATTGAATATGTTTAAATATTTTAATTATTTGATTAGAATATTCAGATACATTTTTTTGATTCATGTTTATTCCATGAATTATTTTTAAAATATTTATTTACTTATATTTCAAATGTTGCATGCAATTTGAAGCTGCAATATGAAGTGCGAAAATATATAAGTTTTCTTTTATCAAATTTATTCAAACTTCTTTTCGCCATGCAGACATGTATTTCATAAGGCAAAAGTTTGCTTCTGTGTGGCATATTTACATGGCCTGGAAAAGTTAACCAACAAATTCTGAAATCGCATTAAATTGCATTAGTTTTATAATTTTCAAAGCTCGCACTTAGGGATAAACTTGGCAGAAGAAGCAGGAGAAGAAGTTGAAGAAGTCGAAAGGGAAATGGTAGTTAGAAAAAGAAGAAGGAGCAGGAAGGGGAGTAGTGCGTATGTTAATTCCGAGGAAGCCGTGACACATGACAAACTGCAGCGCAGCTTCTCGCAGCGCGATTGCATTAGGTTGCCGGCACAACGTGACGTATACGCATTGTCCTCTATATGTGTGTGTGTGCACTTTACTTTGGCTGACTCATGAGCAGCTTTCACTAACACCCTCCAACCCCCTTTGGTTCTCCCCTTCCTGTAGCTTCTTTCTTCCTAGTCTTGCTGCACATATGTATGAAAAAGTACGTGCCTAGCATTCGCTCCTTTTGAGCTGCAAAGTATTTGACCCATTTTTAGTGTGCACATGTGTGTGTGTGTGTGAGTGTGAAATAAGCAGGGAATGGTGAACTTTTTAAATGCACTTTATTTGTAAAAGTTTATTGCAACAGAAAAGGAAATCAGAAAATGTTTTGCATGCATAAATGCAACTTCAAGGTGCATTTTTGGCTTTACAAATGACTTTAGTATTTAATATTTGTCTGTTGTTGTGGTTTATTCAGTTCTGCCCAGTGACACACTTAAAGGCAGCACTTTTACCACTGCAAGTAGTTGTACACAGAAAAGAAAATTCATAAAATAATTCAATGCAAAGTTCAAATGCTTTATCGGCAATTTGAATGCTGAGTGGCTGCCATTTTATTCGCATATTGTGTTAATTTAACAATAATATATTGAATTTTAATTTTAGAAGGATTGTTTCTTTCAGTGTATGTATAAATTTGCTGAGCGTTTGCTGATGTTGTGCTATAAGTTGCATACTTTCGAGTGCCATTCAATGAAGTACGAGTCTGCATGTTCCAATGTCCCTCCTACACCTGAACAGCTGCCATCTCTCTCTCTCTTTATCTTTGTCTCCCTCACTCTCTCTGTCTGTCTCTCTTTATATTTATGCATTCATGCGCACTTTTTCTGTTACTGCCGTTGCTGTTGTAGTGCATTTTAATTTCGTTTGCATATGACAAGCAACGCACAGTGCAGTTCAGTTCAGTTCTGTTCAGACACCGGAATCCAGCGCAACTTTCATTCATTCATTTGCTTCAAGCTGTTTAAATATGCGCCATTTCCGCTCCCCTCCTGATCCCTTCAATCGCTGCCATCTGCCGCTTGCATATAAAATAAAAACAAAATTCATTGAATGCACATCAAATGAATTTATGAAGTGCATCATCTTTGAAAACACACACACAGAAGAATAATTCAACTTGAAAATCATTAAATGATAATGCTCGCTTTCGATTATGTGTGAAAATAAATACTGTGTAATTTAATATTACTTACATGGTTCTATTTAAGGGTATAATCACGGGTGTGGCAGCTCATTCACGCCTGAGAATAAAACTTTATTAAAGGCTTTTTAAATTTTGCTGACAATTTTGACGCAATATTATTGCACAATTTTAAATAACCTGAAAGTCTGTTTGAAGATGAAGCTTATTCATTAATTATCAATTTGCCCAATTATTGCTTATTTAATTGAATTTGTTTGAGTAATTAGTGCAAGTAAATATTGGTATACATATATTTGCCGCACTTTACTTGATATTTACTTTAAGTTTCCATCACCCAATCGTCCTGTAGTGTAAATTATTATTTTTATGGCATGTTGCCTATAAATATTTCATTTCATTGTTAACCCCAATAAAAAAGAAACAAATTAATGAAACATAAGTCAAACTGGCAATCAAACATAAAATGCCAATCAAATGCGTATCTCTCTCGACAAACCGGCAACAGAAGCGGATCTCAAATGTTTGCCAGGACGAGAAGGGAACAAAATGGCGACTGGGCTGTTTCCCGTCCACTTCAAAGGCGTCGCAGCGCGTTGCACAGTCAATTTGCGTTCGAGATTTATAACTGGCACAATGCGCTGCCTATAGAAACCGTTCTTCCCCTCTCTTCCCCTCCTCAGCTTCCTCACCAATGCCGGTTAACGCTTCAGTGGCGACGTGTCCTTGAAAAGGCCCCGTGGCTGGTTTTTGGTTCGAATTCGACTCGATTCGTCGAGCCTTTGCCATAAATATTTTTTGCTCGATCAAGTGTACTAATTTAATGTGTTGCCATGGCTATAGTATGCGAATCGATGACTCGACTCGACTCGACTGACTTGACTCGGGCCGCTATCAACGCTGGCAGGACATTCAAAACAAGATTTATGACAGGCGTGCGCTTTTGCCTTTGGTTGGGGCAAGTTGTAAGTTCGAGAGTTACTGTATCTGTTACTGGGCATCCAGACAGTAACAATAAAATGAAATCAACGTTACGAAACAAGAGAAATGACAACGTTGCTAAATGGTCTTATCTCCAGAACACTACGTTTCGTGGGAGAAAGAAATGACGCAGGAGGGGCAAAAGTTTTTTGATTGTCTGCGCTACAAAAATGAAACTCGACTTGAGTATTTTTAGGTCGCAAATTTGATTAATGTTATGCCATTGTGACGTGACGAGCAGCGGAGAAGGAGCCGCATGTGTCGAGGGTCGTGATTTCGAGGCGCCGATTTATATTGTATATTGTATCCCATCATCCAAAGCAACAAGCGGACTTTACAACACAATGCCTAAAAGTCTATAATGACAATGGTTGAATAATGTTTCCGAGAAACAGAGAAAGGGAGAAAGAGAGAGACGGAGAGAGAGACAGAGAGAGAGACAGAGAGAGAAAGAAAGAGAGAGAGTGGGAAGGAACGAGAAAAGTGAAATCCAGTTGGATATTGAGTTTAATTAAACACGTGCTGTGAATACACTGAAAAATAATCATTCTGAAACTCACGTTTAAAATTACAGATTTGAGCATGAATTTTGTAAGTATGTATTTAGGATATTTCTGTTTAATTAACACAATTTGCGGAATTGGCAATCACTCAGCATTAAAGTAGTAGTAAAAAATAAAACTTAAAAATAATTGATTTCACTGAAAATATTGGTAAAGAGCAGGGGTCTTAAAACTCATACAATCAAGCATTGCCCTTGTGTACGTAGCAACGAAAACTAAAAATTGAATTGAAATCATATTCAAACTGTCAACCGATCAGATGCATCGTGAGAGAATAAAAAGCCGAACACACGCATCCTGATAGCACAAGCTGTCGAATGTGCTATTTATAGAGCTTACGTATTCTCTCTCTTTCTCTGTACGTGTGTCGGCTGTGACGCCGGCAGAATTATGAGTTCCCATCCCATGGACACCACTGATTTAGAGCTAAAGCTTCGATAATAAAGATATTTGTGTAGAAAGAATTGAAAAAACCAAATCTTCTGACACCGTTTGGGAGTGATTTTATCTCGGAAGTTCGTACTTTTTTTCTGTGCATTTTAATGAGAATTAAACAAAGATTTCCAGCACTTTTTTCTCTCTCTCTCTCTCCCTCCTTATTTTCTCTCAATGTCAAGCTAGCTTGACTGCAGTTTTGACATTTTGTCCCATCTTGCTTTTATTTTTACTTAGCTGTAGCATCTCTCGGTTGTTGCTTTTGTTGCCTGAAGACAATGCCCAGGTGAGGGCATTTTTGTGTAGTTTTCTCGAGACTTTGCCGAGGCTGGGGCAATTCCATTGTATTAGCCAGAAATTTACCCCATTGCCCCATTTGCCTGTGGAGTGGGAAAGGTGAGTGGAGAGGGGTGAGTGAAGAGTGGACCTGGTGTCCTGCCCACGCATCTTGTGTTAATTATGTGTCCTGTGCAAGTTGTGCGCATTTGTCTTTATTATGGGTCGGTTTCGCCTTTCGCCCTGTGTTTTGTGCCTTGTTCCTTGTGCCTGACTGCTTTTCTACCTGGCAACAAGGCCATCTGCCTGTCGCCTTTATTATCATTGTTACGCTTTTGTTGTTGCCATTGCTGGCTGTCGTTGCTGTTCTCGTTGTTGCTGTTGTTGTTGTCGTTTGCGTTGCTGTCGCTCATTGCTTTTGTTTTTCTGCACTGACATTCAGGCAAAATACACAAACACAAGACAGAAGAAGACTGCCAGCAGCAGCATCATAAGCTATAAGCATCATTTCCCTTCCCCCAAAGCGGCAACATAACTTTCGAGATCTAACAATACATCATGTATGCAAAATGATGTAAATGATGTTTGCATGTAAATGGCAAAGAGTGAAGAGTGATGAGAGAGGAGGGAAGAAAGAAGAGAGAGGGAGTAAACAAGTGTTGCGAATTAGGCCAAGGAGAAGCATTAATAAACGCATTTAGTGGCACATGCGGCGTATGCGCAACGCCAAAGAAAAGGACGATACACACACACACATACACACACAAGCACACACACACACACAGAGAGAACGTAAGCTTAGATAATAGCACAAACGGGATGATGATGTGGGTGACACATGCAGGCTTATAATTTGCACGTGGCTCTGTGTGGCAAGTCCCCAGCCCTTTCAACCTACCCACCTACCTTCCCTTTCCCCCTAGCATTTGCCTCATCCACAATGCTGTACTTATTGTGTCACTGAGCTTGACATACTTTCCACTTAGGCTGCCTTCACTTTTCTACTTGTACTTATGTATGTGCGGTGTCTTGCAAGTTTATCATTTGCAGTCTTAGTTATGCATGTTGCCACGCCCCCACAGCCCTCCCTTTTTCTCTGAAAGTCATCGTCATCGTCGTCGTCTTCGTCTTCGTTGTTGTTGTTGACTCTCAAGTTGCTTGCTCAGTTCTCGAGCGACTCAAGGCGAGGCAACATTAGTCGTAATATGTCAGGCTGTTACTTTTACTTGCCTAGTTTTAAGTCTGTTATCTAGAGGGGCAGGGAAAGTGACTGTACACTTTTCATTGCATATCTTAAGGCGCAAGGAATTCAGCTTGCCACAAATGTCACTTTCGTAGTTCATTTTGCGCTTGTTGCTTGGCCGCATTTAGTCCCAACACTTGTCACAACTTTGCCTCCTCCACTTTGTCTCCTCATTGTTATCCCCACAACTAAACCATAATAATCAATGTTTATGGAACACACACACACACACTCACACAGACAGACTCCTCCTGCCCCTCTTGGCTATTGGTTTTTCCGGTTGGCGTATAATTAACGTATAAATTACAAATAGTGTGACGTTAATAATTCGGCGTTAATAGAATTTCCCTCTTTTTCCGGCCATTTTCATTTGTTTATTCGCACAACACGCACAACGGCAGCTGCCTCCAAACCAATTGGCTAAACGCCTGACTGCCTAAATTATTATCGATAATCAATGGATTTGACTTTTATTGTATTGTTTTATTTGCCAGCCGCCCACAAGCACATACAAATACACACCCACAGTTACATATTGCTTATACGCCCCATTGTGCGCAATGTTTTGTGTGGAAAATAAAAGCTTATCTAAATAATACACACATTTATTTGTGCCTAAATGCATTTGTTACATTTTTCACTGTGTTATTAGTTGGGTCACCTGTATTAAATAGTTTTGACTTAAAAATAAAATTAATCTGCTTCAACTTAATTAAATACTTAACGCCCTTGGGTCGAACACGAGTTGTCCAATTATGCAGCCTGGCGAAACCCTTTTGTGAGGCTGTTTATTAAAATGCTCAACACATGCTCATTAAAAACAACTCAAAAGTCGTGTTCGACCCGGACCCAGACATTTTGTAAGCATTTAACTGCAAAATCATGCGACAAACTATAAACAACAGCACACAACACAGACAACAACAGAAGAACAGAAAGAAGCCCATCCGTCCGTCCGCCCACAAACAAGTGGATGAAGAGGCGTAGGAGGCGTGTCCAACAACTGGCAAACAACTAATGAGACACAGACAGAGTGCGAGTGCAGGAAAAGTTGTCTTTGGGCGACATTCGACATTCCACATTCGAATAGTAAATATTGTACCAACAGATAGACATTAAAAAAGCGAGACAACAACAATAATCAGTTGAGAAAGCAACAACCATAACAACAACAAGAATAACAACAAGAACAACAACGACAAGGACACACAACAAATGGCACAAAATTGCAGAGGTTGACGTTTAATTTGCCACTTTTATTAACAGCGCTCATATTAGGGACTCATTTATCAGTGCGCCGCTTGCTTCCAAAAAAACAAAAATGAAACACAACAACACCGTTACATACAACACACACACACTCACACACACACCACACACACAGACAAGTACAAGCTTAGATGGGGGCAGCTCTCAGTCCCAACATGAAACTGTGTAACAGTTGTGGGAATTATTTAATTTAGACACTGCGCCAGACCTCTTGCAATGCCAATGACCATGGAGACTGGCAGGCTTAACATCACCAAGTACAGTGGTCAAAATAGCATAATTATTATATTAAAAAAATGTGTACAATTTAAAAACTATTGCTATAAATATTATCTTTAAAAGGATATATAAATTGGTATACTTTTTAAAACTATAATATAATTTGAAAGTCCAAAAAAATACAAAATATAATAACTATGTTAAATTGTATAACATTTCAGATTCTTAAATTTTAATTTTTAATTAAATTTCTTATCCTATAAGTTTAATTTAAGGTTATATATAATTTTTTTTAAATAAATAACGTATTATTTAACTTAATTTTATTTTAATTTTTATAAATAAATTTAGTCAACTACATTTAGTTTACATTAAATAAAAAATTTGGAAATAAATAAATTTAAATGTTTTTTTTTTTAAAATGAAGTAACTTAAATAAAAATATTAAAAATAAAATTACAAAATAATAAAAAAATATCAATAAAATGCTCAAGATTCTGTTTGTTAATTTTAAAGAAAAGTAACAAGTTACTGAAACTCGTTTAAGTCCGCTTCATAATTAATTCGAACTACTTTTTTAATCACAATTTGTAGTTAAATGAACAACAGAAATTCTTGATTCTTTATTTTAGTATTTTTAAACACCTTGAATCCATTGATTGGATGTGCCCATTGTACGCTCTGTTGAATATCTGCTGCTGTTCGGGGAGATGCTGTTTAACTGCCAAGTTTTTTGCACTCTCATGCCGACGCCAAGAGCAGAGCAGAGTGAAGAGAGCAGAGAGCAGAGAGAGGAGAACAGTTTTGGAGCGCTCCTAAGCTATTGCTTTGGGCAGAGCTAGCTAAATTAATGACAATGACTGTGAGCGCTAGTCAGGGAATGAGAATGGAAATGGCATTGGGAATGAGAATGAAAATGAGAAGGGGAATGGGAATGGGAATGGGAAGGGGGAAATGACAAGGGGAATGGAATGGGATAGGATGGGGGAATGGTTGTGCCTCGGCTTCATGTACCCACTGATTGTTCTGTGCTGTTGTTGCCACTTTGTTTTTGGTTGCTTCATTTATTGTTGTTGCTGTTGTTATTGTTACTCTTGTAGTATTTTTGCACTGACACATGACTGAGCGTTTCATTTGTTGTGTGGCGCTGGCATTGAGGAAGTTGGCTCCAATGCCTGGCAACACTATCAGAGAATATGGCCAAGAGCTAAGATTGCATTGCAGAAACCCAAAGCATTTTGTATAGAAATAATATCAGAAGGCACAATTTGTGGGGTATAGTATATATTATTATATGTTTGCACAACTCTGGCAACTCTGTTGAGATAAATTATGTGTAATCGTGTGGCTGGGAATTATGAAGTTATGAAGTGTCGGCGTCAGTTACTCTGGCTGCAGCCAACAGACGCCGACTTAATTGAGTTCCGTGTTTGGCTAACTAAGAGAGGTCATGTGCTCAGCCATTCGCCATTAGCCAAGCTGCCACCCCATCAATAAGTTGGCCAACACACACACACATACATGCACAAACACGCTGCTTAAAGCGGTTAACGCGCTGCTTATAGACACATTTTCCAATCCCAAGTATTGCTCAAACATTCAACCATTCAACCATTCACCATGGGCATATGTAATTGAGCTGCATGCACGTACACAAGCAGTTAGACATGCAGACATTTAGACAGATGAACAGTTGGACAGTTGGACAGATGGACAGACAGATAGGCGGGCCATTCATCACGGACAACTGATGAGCCAAGTTTGTGTTCAAGTGCATGTTGCTGGCTGGCTAATTTGCCAGACAGCCCCGTCGTAAATGTGAACGGATCGCGTTTTGCTCAGAGCCAAGCCAATCTAATGCCCATCTAATTCGACTGGCGCAGCGTTAACCGAGCAATTGAGTTGTGGCTTAAACGTTTTAACAGCTAATCAACATTAGCTGGAAATATATGTAACACATGTCGAGCGTAATGATTTCTGCCTTGGCGATATTCGATATATTTAAATCAGTGGTGCGCAAAATTCCAAAAGCCTATCCCATGGGAAACTCATAATTCTGCCGGCGTCGCAGCCGACACAAGTACAGAAAGAGGGAATACGTGTGTTCTATAAATAGTACATTCGATAGCTTATGCTGTCTTAATTCTCTCACGAAGCATCTGATCGGCTGATGCTTTCATTTAATTTTTTCAGTGTAAAACAGTAAAACGTTTCGTTAACTTCGTGTTTCGCTACTACGTCCACAAGTGCAATGCTTGATTGTGTGAACTTCGGCCCCACTGATTTAGATATTCGAGAACATCTTTGATATCAAATTGTTAATAGAATTTTAGTATTGTTTCTGAACTTCTACTTAGTTATTTCAATATTATTATTGTTTTTATTATTATTATTTTCTAAATGATTACTTCTAGGATCATCTTATTTTCAAAGATATTTTTGTTATAATAATTGTTCATATTACAGTTGAATATCAGAATAAAACCAAATACTCAACTGATTGGCAACAACTGTTGAAAGCGTGCATAAAAAAGCTCGCAGCATCCTCAGTTTTATAGTCAGTCAGAAGTAACACATCGTAAATGGAGCACAACACACACTAAATGAAATATTTATGTGCCCCCAACTGCATATACATAACTGAGCAACAAATAAACATACATACATATAACTGTATCTGTGTATCTGTGTATTTGTATTTGTGTGCAGTGCACATATTTGCTATACATTACGCACACATTACGCTTTTGTTGTGTGTGTCTGTGTGTGTTTTTTGTTTGCTTTGCTCGCCGGCGTTTTCTTTACAGTTCTTAACCCATTCCGCACGGAAATGTTGCGGTCTGGTTTGTGTTTTTTTTTTCATATTTTATTTGGGGGAGTAAAAAAATACTGCTGCATACTTTGCTGCGCACTTTGAGGCCAGCGGCAGTTTTCTCTGGGTTTTGTCGGTCGGACTTGGTTTCTGGCTCTGGCTCTCTGGTTTTCATATATTTTTAATATATTAGCTAGCAAAATATTATATTATCCACATTTATATGTGTATGCGGAGGCTGCTTTTATATGTGCATGTAAATTTTATTTGTTTTTTACGAGCGCATAAATCAAAGAAAATTGTATTTTATATGCTTATATGAAAAATATATGCGCTCCCTTTTCGACGGTTGGCTATTCCATATTTTATAGTATAAATATGTTCGTCGACCTTTTCTGTTGTTTTTTGGTAACCTTATTTGGCAAAAGAGTTGCATGCAGTGTACAATGAATTTTGTGTTGATTTGTGCGAAAAATCGAAAAATCCCCATAAAAAATGCTGACAACTGGCAGTTAATTAAAAACCATATTTGCTATTGAATATTTTTCATTTTCAATGTGAAATGCACTTGGAGCAGTTGCCCAACTCAATCTCGGCAAATATAAAATCAATGTTCAAACAAATAAATACATACACAGATACGCGTACACAAAACAAACGCCTTGGGGCTTAATTTTTATTTCCAATTTGATGCCCTACATTGCTTTTTGTTGTATTCCTTCGATTTTTGTTTTTTGTAAAACTGATTTCATTAATTTCTAATGCTATCAAAAAATATACAAACAACAGCCCGGGGCTATATGCGCAGCCAAAAAATACATCAATGAACATGGCTCAACAGAAGTAACAACAGAAGAAAAAAATTATATTCGTGTATATATAAATTAGAGTATATAGTATAAAGGGAGCAATAAATTTTCTCACAGCAAAGAGCAGCCAGCAAAAAGGCACAAGAAGATGGCCAAAAGACACAGGAAAAAGAAAAAAAATTAAAATGATTTCAAACAATAAAACAGAAAAATTACAAAGCGCTTGGACGAAAATACAGATAAAAAATAAGTCATCAGTGAAAATAAAATGCGAAATAATATAAAGCAAAAGGACTTTTGATGAAATTTTCATTTTCAAATTCCTTGCGTAGCAATTAAGTCAAAATGCTACTTTTATAAGTCTCTCTGTGAATGTGTGTGTGTGTGCAAGACAATGTCGGGCGATGATTTGTTGTGCTCTTTCTACCCAAGTCTCCCCTCGGCTTCTTAGTTTTTCACACAACAAATTCATTAAGCAGCATTCTCATAAACGGAAGCATTCTGATAATTTCTTCCGAGTTTTGCTCTTTAAAAATTTTTTTTTGGGGAATTTCAGTTGAAACTAATGTAATTATTTCTACGTAAGTTTATCTTTCTCTGTTTCCCTCTCAATTCACATTAAATTCATTGGGTTATCTTGGGCTTACCTTCTCGACTAAACCAAACTAAACGCTGACTGCGCATTTTGGCCAAGTCAGCAAGTGCAAACGCATTACCCGATGCCATTCACAGATAAAAGTAAAAGCAGCGACACGAAAACGAGCATTGCTTCAATGAACTGGTTACACACACACCTAAACACACACACACACACATACACATAGACAACATGTTGGCACCCCTTTTTTTTGTTAATGCAACAATCTGGAGAAGCTGGCCAAAATCAGAGGACAAGCACAAAGAGCTATCGTAATGGCCAAGAGGCGAGACCGAACTGAACTGAATAGGAGGCCAAGTTGGAGGCCCGCATAAAAGGCACTTGAAATGCAGACTGGCCTCTTTAAGTATCCATAAAACGAAAATGTTTATAGAAAAAGTGCTCCACTGACTTGATTTGTGCATTAAAGATGTGTGTGTATAGATTTTTTACATGCTCCGCTCAGTTTCCCACCTGCCTCCCAGGCCTGAAAATGCCATTCGAATTGTGTCTTTTTAGCTGGTGACATAAAATGTAAGAAATGTGCCAAGGCAAAGCCAAAGGATACACAGTGGAAAGGATACTTATGGACTGGGCATTATATTATTATCATAGACAGCAGATAATGTTATGCGAAAGGGTAACAGACCCACAATGGCTTCTAAAACTTGACAGTTAAGAGCTCCCTATCTCTCTCTCTCTCTTCCTTTCTGGGCCATGGTTAATGGCATTGGGTGCTCATCTAAGTTTTTAGTGCATTTTTAGAGACAGAACATTCCATTTCTTTTCAATCTAAACATATGTTATGTGTGAGTTGAAGTTATGATAACGGAATTCATATTCAGTTTTAAGCTCGAGTTTTATTGCTTCTTCCGGAAATTTTGTACAAATATCATTATTGCCACATTTAACAAAAGGAAGAGGGGAGATGCTCCCACTGGATTACAACGAAATTAAATTAAATATAAAAATAATTTGCTCAAAATCAGCAGGAATCGAGAGCAAATGATTTTTGTTTCTCTGTGTTGGCCTGTTGGTCGAAAAAAGCACTTCCAATAATTGCCACTTTGGCGCACATTAAAGTCAACTTACCCCACGATTGACTGCTGCATGAACCGCCCACAGTTTCTCCTCTCATCTCCCCACCTCAAACTCCCCTCTGTTTTCAGTGCTTCCCCTTGATGTCTCCTACATAAGGCATAATCATTATCGTTACAGTTTATTGCACATTAAAAGTGCGCCAAGAAGGCCGAGGCCCCTTTACTTTTATGCCGTGGCCTGGCCAACAACACTTGGCAGCATTACATAAAGCAAATGGCTATAAAGCGAACAAGGATGCTGAAAAAAAGTAGAGACCAAGACTTGACCGTAGACCAAAGACCGTAGACCGTAATTGTCGCCATGTTAACAGGGCAGCTTCCTTTTGTTCAAATTTACACATGAATAGTTGTCGACCTCCCGCCATTCGGCAGACAGTTTAAATTTAATTTAATTGTAGATGAATTTTACTTAAGTTCCGAGTCAAGTCGAGTTGAGTCGAGTCCTTTCTTTGATTTCACGTTCAATTGTACTCGAAATTTTTATTTTTATTTTCGTTTTTATTTGATTTTTATTTCACGTTTTTACTTCTGATTTTATGACGTTCCATTTAAGTACCTTCAAAAATATGCCCAAGGGAATTTGGCGAGCCTTTGCCGATTCCCGTTAACAATTAGCGCGTCCTTGCACTTAATTCAATATGATTTAGAATTTAAGCTTTTATGCTTATTTGAGTCTTAAGCGATAAAATGTAACATAAATATCAGCAGTTTAAGGGGTTAAAACTCCAATTGTCTTTTATTGTATGGCAAATTATGCAAATGTTTGCACTCATTTGAAACAACATTTTCATACAGCACTTTGTATTATTTTTTGTTATTATTTTCATTTTTATTTTGCAAATATTGACAGGATTTTTATTTAAATTGTATTGTCAGTTGTTGCCAATTTCTTGGCTTTAGCTTCAAATTCCAACATTGTCAGCTTCCCCTTTGGCCTCTCTGTCGCTCTCTCACTCTCCCCCTCTCTCCCCCTCTCTCCCTCTCTCTCTCTTTCTATCTCTTTCGCTTTCCCCTTGACTTGTCTTGCGTTTGCCTGAGCACAATTTTTGTCAAATCAGCAAATGTTGCCATTGTCAACTGAGTTTTCCCTGCCACGTCTCGAGTCGCTCTTATTATTTTCTTACTTTTTTTCTCTTCCTATAATTTTTTGTTACATTTTCCTGTTACGCTTTTCTTTTTGTTGCTGTTGACTTCGTCACTAATATGAAAGCAAATTTGCATAATAATTTCTGTCAGTTTTTTTTCCAGTTGAATTTTCTTCGTATTAAAGTTGAAATTGTATTAATTCTTTTGTTCTACATGAAACAATTTTCAACTTTTTTTTTTGATATTTCATGTTGCATATTTGTGCACTGGATTTGATAGCATTTTGCTGTTGTTTAATAAAATTTAATTACTCTAAATAGCATTCTTAATTAAAGTAATTTAATTCACTTAATGTTTGCGTGTCAAAAACGTAACAAAGTCAAGTGCATTTAGAGTTGTGTTTTCAATACTGCGGTCAATTCGCCCCGGGGCAGCACATGAAGTTTAATGTTCAGAAATATTAAATTAATATCAATAATTTACAAGTAATCATTACAATAATCGAATAAATAATTAAAGTAGACAGTAAGTGTATGTAAATTTTAAATATTTAATTTATGTGTCTGACATGTCCGTCGGTTTCCTAATTGTATTTGAAATTGTGAATTGTGTTCGATCCTTGACGTTTAATGACTTTTATGAACTGTTGTTGGTCTCGGCAATTAAATTGCACGTCACATGCATCGATACTTGGGACCATTTATTTGCACACCTCTGCGTGCTCTTTTTTTGCTTTCTTGCTATGGCTTGACAATAAAAATAATTGGCTATAAATGCGCTAAAAGTCAAAACAAAGCGAAGGCCAAGTTGCGACTGCTGCTGTAGATGGCATGCCTTTTAATTAATGGAAGCAACACAGCAAAGTGACGGTGGCACTTTAACTAGAACACTTGTACACACACACACACACTATCACAGACAGCATGTTGCCGATTCCCGTTAGTATTTTATGACTCTAGTTGGCAGCTGTGAATCCAATGTGGCACTATTTATGCTACCTTCGGCTGCTCTTGTCGCCGTCGCAGTTTCAAGTGCGTTGAGTTATAATTTTATGTGCCATTAATTTGCCACCGTAGACAACTTACACTCACACACACACACATGCACATATGTGTAGACTTTTAATGCATTTTGGGTCATGTGTCTGTGTCTGTGTCTGCAAACTAATGAGCCTACTCTGCATTTGAGCTGCTCCCTTCCTGTTGCTCCTTCTCCCAGTGTATGCCATTGTTTTTTGGCTGTGTTTTAGTTGTAATTATTGTTGTTGCTTTTATGTCTAGGCTAATGTTGACAAGCACAAACTTTTGCTATTTATAGCAGCAGCAGCAACGACGGCACTTTTAATGGCCACTTTTGCTGTCGCGCTCTGCAATTAACGTTGATTGCATTTTTATGGGCCCCCGAAAATAAAAATAGTATAGCATACTTTGCGGGCGCACAATTAACACATAAAGTTTAAGCAACTTGCATGTTAAAGTTTAAAACTAATTTAATTTTGAGACCCATATGACAAAGCTAATTAAATCAAGACTGATAAAACATTTTCTCAACTTTTTTTTAGCTATTTTAGCTTTACCTTAAATTTAATGTCTCTAAATCTTATTTGACATACGATTTAAATTAAACAAAGAAACAAAATTTAATATGAAATGTTAATATCAAGAATTGTGAAAACGATTCAATAGAGTCTCTTTAACTTAAATTTTTAAAGTTTTCTTATATCGATTTATAATTTGTAACTGAGACACTGCATAAAACTATATGTAGACAGCGAAAACACAGTTTTAAGTATGTGTATAATAAACTACAGACATTGGCGTACACTCATGCACATATGTATGTATATGGATATCTCTTTCCAGGCACTTTGTGTGCATAAAGTTCTCAGTGCTTGCTTATTACTCGAACGAGTATCCTTTCGAGCTGCACTTCCTGCAGTTCCTGCAGAATGGAAACGTTGTCGTCTCAGCCACTTAAAATTTACGAGTCGCATGTCTGGCGTTGTTCTGCTCTGCATTAAATCTTAAACGCAATACAGTTCATAAATTTAACAGTATTATATTTAAACGAAATATTCAGAAAATCAATGCAAAAACTTACTCTATAAACATATATACATACATATGTATTCAGTTGCAGGGTCAGCTGAATAAATTTAGTTGTATTTGTCTGCTCATTTAACGATTGATTTTTGGCAGTCTTCGGTTGGAATTGGAATTCATTCAAGTTGTTGAATTCGCTCGATTTACGTATAAATTGTGTTGAGGTTGAGTGAAAATCTCTAATTAGCTAATTGCTATAATTAAATGCCTTGCTAATGTCGGCATTTCGTTTGACTAAATGCAAGGATAATGTAAATTGCGTCAGGCACTCTTGATATACATATATATGTAAGTAAATGTGTGTGTGTGCGTGTGCGTGTGTATGAGTGTATGCCATCATCATCGGGCATCATTATTGCGGTCGACAGCGATGCCAGCAACGCCTAATGGCAAATCGAACAAATTTGCATATGAAATGAGCTAGAATCGAAACATGGCGACAGCCAGGCAAAAAACCCAAACGAAACGATTTCCGGTTTGTACATATATATGTGTGTGTACTGTGAGATAACCCGCATGTGACTTTGGCTAGTTAGTATGCAAAATTGTTAGCCATTATAATAACTGTTTACGCTCGTAATAAATTATGCGCTGACTTGTTCAGCTGACTTTTCAATTAAAATATAAAATATAGGACTTTTTCTGTATCTATCTATTTTTAAAGTCTTAAGAAATTTTTGGGCCTAAAGCCTTTTGCGCTCAGCTTAATTACAAAATCAAGAACGCCTGCCAAATGCAAGAAAAATACTTTACAAATTTTAATAACTTTGTTTGCCTGGGCAACAAGACAAAATTGTTGAGCCTAAGAAATGCAAATTAGTTTACAAGTGATTTAAATAAGATACAAAAAGTGACGAGGGACTTACAACAACAACAACACAAACATGGCCAAAAGGGCTGCTAACAACTTTTAGATGCGGCCAAAAAAAAGGAAGAAAAAAGCATTTTTAAATGTTGTAAAAGTGAAGCAAAGGCATAACCAAAACAAAAACGAAATAGGAAAATTCTGAGAAAAAAATTGCGCACTTAAAACATAAATAAAATGAGGAATGAGATCGCTTTTAAACTTTTTTAAAAACAATCTACTAAGAATAATTATCACAAAATTCAGAATTGATGCGAATATCAAACCACAAATGTGCAATTATATTTAACTAATTAAATGTTCAAGTAATTAAACCGTTTAAAGAAAGATATTTAAATGTGGAATGTAATCTCGCACTTTAAACAAAGGCCGGAACAAAGGAATATGCATTAATGATGCGAAATTTAAGAGCTGGCCCAAAAATAACACAAGGAAATGCCAAGTGAAAGGAAATTGTTAAGAGCAAAGAGTCGGAAAATAAGCCAACCCCAAAGACATAACTCAAAAACTGGCACCCAAAAAAGAAAGAAAATCCAGAAATGAAATGGCAAAAACAAAAACCCTTGAAAGCGAGTCCAGAACAAAAAAAATAAGAAAAGCAGAAGAAATTAGCATAAAAAAAGGATTTGCTCGCTAATTTCACTTTAATGTAAACGCGGCGACTGCGACGATGACGTCGCTGCCATTACATCACTTTTATCTCTGGCCTCTGTATTCCCTTCTCCAGACGTCTCTCTCTCTCTCTCTGTCTGTCTCCATTCTCTGTGTTTGCCTTTTGTCTTTTATTTATAGCATTATTAGTGGCACTAAGTAAAAGATCGCGGCATTTTTCTTTGCCTTTCCACATTTCGCTTGCCACTTGCCGGCATCTTTAGCTTTAGCTTTGGACTTGGTCTTGGGTTTGGGTTTAGTTTTAGCCATGGCTTTGGCCTGCCCCAATAACAAAGTGCTAATGTCCCCTGCTAATTATGCATCATTTGTTTTTTTCCTCTTCCTCCTGCTTTGTCTTAAATTTGTTGCTGTCACATCGACTCATCGTGTCATCTTTACTTTATTCTTGTGCTTTCAGGTCCGCCCGTTCTCTCGGAATCCATAATTGGCACCCTCGGACGACTGCCCTGCAATGTGACCCCGCCCATCTTTGAGGATCGTGTGGCTCTGGTCATTTGGTATAAGGTTGGACTCAAAACTCCCATTTACAGGTGAGTACAAAATGTAGTACAAAACAAGCAGGACAAGCTTAAGTTGAGTTACCGACTATAGGATATCCGTTACTTATTGAAATAAATATAAAATATTAGTATTGCATACTTTTAGGCACGCACATTGCTTGTAACTTAAATCAGCCATTACTTCCTTTCAGTTTGGTCAATTTTGTTGCGTTTGAGTAGGATGATAGCTTGCAAAAATAGATAAAATTAACAGCCGTTGGTTGCTCTGACTCTTAAAGTTTCTGAGATAACGGGTATATGAGTACAATTGTAGACAACTATTTCTGAGAGAATATCCTATCTAGCAAAAATCAATTGTATTTTTATTCATTTTTATTTTTGTGACTGCTTTGATTCAGCAGCTGGAATGTCAGTGTCATTATTCTCATCTCTGAGCTTTAAGCTTGTGTGTCAAGTGCAGATCCTGAGAACGAACCACAATAATTTCGACCACTCACACATGCCGAGGTCCATAAATAAACAAAATTGATTGCCACAGACAACTTTAGCTTACTCAACCCACTCAACCCACTCAATCCACACACAACCCTCTCGAACTCAGCAACTGGTAGACAGACAAGCGAATTTGGGTGAATGGAATCTGCACATGTCAGGTTACGTATTTCAGATGAGAAAACGAAAGAGAAAGGAGCAAGGCACTTTTTCATTTTGATTTAATGTCTGCTAATTAAGCAATTTTTTGCATGTTTTGGGGGCTGCTCAACTGCAGCCATTAAATTAGCATAACTAGAGAATTATACACAGACAGAGCCTCTAAATTGAGTAAAGTTTTTGGATTCGAGGACGAGGACGACCTGAAATGCTCAAGGTTACATTTACAGCATAGCACACAAAAACTTTTTCAATTATTCATGTCGAACATTATGGTATTGTTGCCAGAGAGAGACAGTGAGACAGAGAGAGAGAGAGAGAGACTTTTGGTTTTTGTATCTTATAGATACGAGTGTATGTATGTCTGCTTACATCAAAGGAGCAAAACTTTAATTGGATTTGTTAGACTCGGACTCGCATACATGTGTACGTGTCTCTTTCACTCTCCAACTCTGTCTCTGTCTCTCTCTCACTGTCTCTGTGTGTGCGTGTTGAGACTCAAAGAGAGACGCTGATTAGCTGATTGCTAGTTAAGGCAGTCAACGCCATTGACATGCGGCTAAAACTAATTGAACTTCAGCACTTCAAGGACTTGCAAATGACTAGAGCGAAAATAGTAATTAGCGTTGCGTAACGACAGTTCATTCAAGCCAACTTGAAGCCAGGCCACGCTTCAACTCTTGTTTGTAATTAAAAACCACTCAGCAAGTAAATTAATCATAAAACCGAAACTTGCCTTTTTCCCATTGCCATTGCCATTGGCATTTGTCTTGCCTGGCTTTTTATTTCGGACTCTGCTAAAAATTTAATTTACTCCCAACCTACTATTGGCATTCAGCATCAACTCGCAGCTGGCATTTCAATTTAGCATCGATGGATTCGAGTGCGATTTTTATTGCCAACTGACATGTGAGCTGTCTGCCTCATTATGCCAGCTCTCACTGTGTATTACACAACAACAGCACCATATGCCAGCAAATCAAAATGGAAATGCAATATTCCACACAGACAACGGCTGGCAAGCTGTCAAAGAGCGCACAGCGCAGTTGCAAGTTTAATAACCAAGTCGAGTTCGATTCGAGGGTTGCCATAGCAATTCGTCACTACAACAGACAGTAGAAGCATGGTTGAGTTATTGTGCAAATGGACTATGAATTCAACTTGCATACTTCATTAATATCTGATACAACAACAGATAAATGATCTATCTACACAACTGATTAAGCATATAAAAGTGTTGCCTACTTTTAGGCATTGCAAATAAAACTCAGCAATCAAATCGATTTTACGAATTTTTGTTTACTTGCCTTTTTTATGATGTATGCAACTTAAATTATCTACATTTTTAATAAAAATCAGTACTAGAAATTCTTAAAGAGTCTTGGTATAAACTCCAGGAAAGCTGATATCAAATTTCAATTGGAAAAATTAATCTAAAACACACAAACAAACAGAAGAACCCAAACCAGTTTAAGTCAAATTATCGCTTTGACAGCCCAGGAATTCTACATAATTTAAGCTTGGCTTTAAGCAAAGTTTAAAACATTTCTCAACTAATTTTCACTTTGATCACACTTGTGAGTGAGCCGAGGTAATTTTAACGCCCCCGAAAAGAACAACAAAAAGTTTCAGCTTAAACAAAACCTGGTGCAAACTTTTAAAGCCAATTGCCAAACATTCGACATGGCAGCAGGAGAAAAAATAATGAAAACTTTAAGAACATTGATTGACCACTGAAATGAGCTCATTATGGTAACTTTTATAAAGCCCTCGTAGAAATCCACAAAAAAATGAGAAACAATGAAATAAAAATAGCTGAATTAATCAAAAATCTACAATTACAAACTAAAACAATAAATTACGACAGCGTGATTGGACAGAGGGAGGTGGGAAGGGAAGGGGATTATTAATTCATTGCAGAACCCAATTACACAGTTTGGAGAAAGTTGAACGAACAAAAAGGTGAGAGAGACCACAGCTTTGGCAGCTTTAAACTTTGTTCTACCGACGAGAATAGAGAGAAAAATGCAGGACGAATTTTTACTTACAATTGGCTCGACTTTTACTTATCGTTATATTTGTTTTTCTTCTTGAATGTATTTCAGCGTCGATACACGTGACTCGAACTTTGCACAGGGGACCCACTGGTCGGATGAAACGTATCGGGAGCGGTTGTCCTTTCACGTGGAAGGACGTGCCGGCACGCTGACCATCAAGTCAACATCCGAGGACGACACGGGCGAGTATCGCTGTCGTGTCGACTTCCAAAAGAGCCCAACACGCAACTCCAAAGTGAATTTAACTGTCATAAGTAAGTATTGAGCACTCAAACTGCAACTGTTGGTGTTGCAGTGTTGCAGTTTGCAATGACATAGTGGCATAATTGAGCAGCTAATTTGTGCAGCGACATCCTTGACATCCTCGCATCCTGTTCCGGGCCAGCACTCAGTTCTTGAACAAACACATTAGTTACAAAATGAGACGCCAACTGTATGTTCTTTACAAGCAAGTTTTTCTCTCAATTCTCCTCAGTCTTTTGGCAACTTTGCTGCAGCTTCGCAAACAGCTTTTAAAGTGCCAACTTGGCGAAAAGTTTTCGCCTCTCCCTCTCTCTTTAAGCTGGCTGAATTGAGTATGAAAACTACAGCGTGCCACTTCTGAATTGAATTTTTGGCTATTTAAATGGTTTTTTCATTTATTTCTCTACAATTTACGGGTTCTTTAGATTCGCCACTTACATTTTTCAAGTTTTTTTATTACGTAAAAATTAAATAATTAACTGCTTAAGGCAATTATTCAATATAAAAAGAAAAATACATATCTGAACCCAGAACTTTTTTAAGCTAAATGAATTAAATTTTAATATAGGTATAATTAACAGGCCAAAACAAAATTAAAATGTTATTGCAAATTGGATCAGTTTGGAAAAGATATGGTAGTTATGGTGCATTTACACTAGTTGACAAGCTGGTCAATTTTATGTTAGAAGGCTGAAAATTTTGATGGCAATTTAGTCAACTCTTGTGTAAACGGTGGTCAACTCTAAGCAAAAGTGTGTTGACTTGGTAAGAATCACAGCTTACTTGCTGATTAAGCAATTTTAAATGTCAAAATTGAGGTTAGTCTTGGCATCATTTTTTACAACAAAATAAAAGTCCTATGATCAAAAATTACGCATTGTTTTATACTAATTATAACGTTAAAAGTTGTTATTTTAAATTGAAAAAAATAAGAATGAACTTTCTTTTTACAAATTAGTATCAATAAAATTTAAATGCAGATTGAACTTAGTGTATATAAACTTCTGCTACAGTTTTTTCCTAATATTATTTTGTGGCGCGTTTTCAATGCCGTTCTGCCAGCTGCCACCTGCCAACTCCCACCTGAGCAAGGGAAAGGTGGACAAGGGAAGGGAAAGGGGCACGGGCATATTCAATGGCCGCAGCTTGCAATTTACCATTAAAATTTATATGCGAGTGCAAAGGCGTTTAGCTAAAATATACGGCCACTTCTTGGGCTGGCCATAAAAATATTGTTGGTAAATAGTTGCTGTCGACGTCGACGTCGACGCTCGCGTCGCTGCCGCTGCCGCTGCTGCTGCTGTTAGATGAAGCGTTTAGAGACACTGGGCAACGGGGCGTGGCTATGTTTTACAAACTTCTGGAGCATGTTCAACATGCAATGCTCTGCCAACTGTGATTGTGTGCGTGCCATGTGTGTGTATGTGTGTGTGCGTATGTGTTTGCGACATGTGAAGCGTAAAACCATGGCTGGATTTAGAACTTTATACGTCGGTTGGCAAAAAGTTTAAAGAAGAAGATGCGAGTATTAGATTAAAAGTTGCCACAGCCCTGGGTGGACAGTTTAGACAACTTGCCACTGCTAATGCGAGCGGTAACAAGACGCTGCGGGTCAACACTGAAAGAAGAACAAGCAAGGCAAAGAAGACAAGAAAATCAGGCGAATAAGAGCAAAGCAGTGGAAAGAAATGGAGAGATGAGATGATAGAGGATGCCACTAAGTCCTGGACATGTTTTGCAAATTTGCCAGCAAATATGTTGAGCTAAGCTCCGACATAATAGCCATTGCACACATAGCCCATTTTCTATTTTCCCTATTTTCCATTTCGCCATTTTCCCCATTTGCCCAAGCAAAATGAAAATATTTTCAAGTGAATAATCGGAGCGTGGCGCGTGCCAGCCGAGCAAACAAGTCAAAATAGTGGCAAGTGGGCAAATAAAACAAGCGAATTTGCGAAAATTAAAAGTTTGCTCAACACGTCGGTGAAAATTTACGGCATTATTTCATAGCAAGACGTCGACTTGGCCAAGAGAAAATCGTTTATACCATCTACTAACCAGCTTCCCTCGTGGTCAGACCAACAAAAAATAAAAAGGACGAAAAAAGAAAATAATATAAAAGAAATTGCACAAAGCTGCAGCTGAACTTTGAAACCTGCAACCTTCAGGCTGCACCTGGATTGAGCTGGATCTAGAAAGGACTCGGGTCCTTGCGAATGAAACATGGCAGGCTGTCGTGACTGCAAGGCAGCTCTTTAATATTTAGACAGCAATCGCCTCGAATGAGACAGAAAGAGAGAGGGGAAGAGGGAGGGAGAGACTGACTGAGAATGAAAAGTAAATGAAATTTAAATATTGATTTAGGCAAATAAATTAAGTAGGTAATGCCAGTAATTGTGGAATAAATTAAAAATAAAACACAGACCAGTTTCATTGCTGCCAAAATTAAAAGCTGCTTTTAATACTGTTACCTACTTTTAAGTGGGTAATACTAATTATTGTGGAATAAATGAAAATGCTTATTTTAACCAGTTGCATTGTTGGCAAAATCAATAGCTGCTTTAAAGCAAGACTGCAAACTCTTTCTCCCTTTTCTTAAATAAAAAGTTCGGCTTGAAAAAAAAGGTTATTGCTGGGATTGTATGTTTTTATACCGCAAAAATATTTAAGATTTTATATAAATTATCACAATATAATAGGTATTTTTAAATCATAAAATTATTTAGATTATTTACAACCATTAAATTTTTATCATTAAAAACTTTAATCAAGTTAAAAATTAAAATTAAGTTAAAAATTAAAATTAAGTTATACATATTATCTAAAACATTTATATTTTTTTGCACCAACCAAATTTAAATGATTAAAAAATTACGGAAAATTAAAATAATTAAAAATTAAGTTGTATTAAATTAAATCAAGGTTGAACCGACACCTCAGGCTGAGAGGTATATAAAACGGTTCGCGAACTAAACCTAAATCTCGCTCTACCGAACTTTTACCAAACTTTTGATGGTTTGCAGCCTTGCTTTAAAGGCAGCCACTACCAAAAATCCCTTCTCATTTTCACTGACCTGTAATTCAATTTCTATGCTCTTCTTCTTCTTCTTTCTCAAACAACAGCTCCGCCCGAGTCAATCATCGTGCTGGACAGCAAGGGTGCCACCATCATGGATCACACATTGGGGCCCTACAATGAGGGCTCCAGCGTCAACGTCACGTGCGTGGCCATTGGCGGTAAGTTCAGCCACACGTATCACACGTTCCCTCCCCCTCCCTCCCTACTCCTGTTACTCCCCTCCTGTTTCTCACCTTGCCATCATGTCAACGAGTCGACGAGTGGATGAGTTGGGGATTCTTTTTTTTCTGCCAAGTGTTGAAGCTGCTTTTTGTGTCTGACAATTAAAAGTGATGAGCATGAAAATGCAGGCAAAGATTTCGCATTTTATTTAATTTCACATTTGCTGAAATGCTGTCGACTGCACACGAACACGAACACGAACAACAACAACAACAATGAACACTGAAGGAGCAGCAAGAACAACAACAACACTGCCCACACAAATTGCATTGAGAGCACTTGAAAATTGCTAAAAGCCAAACAAGACAACAAATGAAATAGCGAAAGGCACTTGGCACAGACACACACACAAACATACACTCACTCCCATATATATACACACACATGCATTGGGGCACTTCTTGCACTTGGTGAGCACATAAACAAACAGTCAAAGACAGCAGCTAAATCGCATCTGAAGCTGAAGCTGAAACTCGAGCTGGGAGTGTTAGGGAGAATTGGGTGGCGAGCTCAAGTCTAAGCCGTATAACAAACATATCAGTTGCACACACACCAACACACACACACCACCTACACTCCTCTCTTGACCCTTCTATTTCAATCTACCCACAAAGTCATGCACTCAATAATTTTGCTTTCTTCTTTTGGCTGCAGGTCGACCACAACCGAGAGTTACCTGGTGGCACGGCAATACAATGCTGAACAGCTCTGGCTGGGGCAATCCGCTCTCGGAGCGACGTGTGGCCAATGTTCTATCATTGGCCAAGCTGAAGCGCAAGAATCTTCACATGCAGCTGACGTGCCGGGCGGAGAACAATAATTTGACATCGCCAATTATCAGCAGCATCGTGCTTGACATGAACTGTGAGTACAACTCAGTACTGAACTGAGCTGTGTATTGCAATCTTCCCACCCGCAGCATCTACAATAATTAATTTACTCCACTGTCATTCCCTCTCTCTCTGTTTTGTCTCTGTCTCTGTCTTTGTTGCAGTGCGTCCGCTGATTGTTAAGCTGCAGGGCGAGAATCGTCCGCTTTCGGCGGAGAACTCTTATCAGCTCAGCTGCGTTGTCATCGGCTCACGTCCGGCGCCGACGGTTACCTGGTGGAAGGGCAGCACGCCCATGAAGAATACGCATGAGATTGTAAGTACCCCCCAGACCCAAGTCACCCTCTGCCTCCAGAGATTGTAACTACCCCCAATGGAAACCCTTTATAAGCCCCCGTCCAACAACTGTGAAAAGTAGTCGACTGAGCTTTGATCTGTAAATATCAAACAGTAATGGAAAAATAACATCGAAAAATCGATAAATCGATTACTGCGCGAGCGATTTTAAAGTAATTTAACTCGATAATTCGATCCATAATTTGAATTTACATCACTTAGTTAATTATTATCAGCATTGTATTTTTTTTGAAATATTAACTAATGTATTCTTCATTTTAATTACGATGTCTCTTGGGAAACTCGATAAAAAAATCGATACATTGGAATTATTTGCCGTTATATCGAAAACTCGATGTTTCCATTGACGATTTCTAAATTTCGACTTAAAAATTGATTCATAATTTGAATATTTATCCCTAATGGCATCTCTTTTTGAGATAACAGCTTAACAACTCAGTTTACAGCATCTACTCAGTTTACAGGGTATGCCCATGCAAATTTCAGTGCTGATTTCAGCTTGTTAAATTGTACCCAAGTCCGAGCCTTAGAATCCTCGTCATGGCCCTGCCAAAGCAGCTCTGGGGGCAAAACCCACTTCTGGGCACGGTTGGTAGACATGCTTTGTGGTAATTGAAGTTACTTCAACAGCAGTCACGTAGCTGCCTTCAATTAATACCAGAGTAGGAGGGAGTTGGGCAGGCTTCCAAGCTTTAACGACTGACTATTGCACGTGCCAGTTGAATTGGAGTTGGAGATGGAGTTGGATGCTCCTTTGTCTCGGTTGGCAGGACACACACAAAGCCATTAACTGTATCGTACATTTTGCAGGCCAATCCGGATGGCAATATGACCACATCGGTTCTGACATTCACGCCCACCATCGACGATCGCGGCAAGTTTCTGTCCTGCCGCGCCGAGCAGAGCATGATACCCGAATCGGGAATGGAGGATGGCTGGAAGTTGGACATCTATCGTGAGTATTGTTTACATTCGCCTATTTAATTGCACACTGACGCACAGAAGACATCAAACAGTTGGTTTGTCTGCCTGCCATGTAAATGTAAATCACTCAAAGTCAAAGGCAAAGCCAAGGTGGCGTATGCTTAATATTTAATTTGAGTGCGCGCAACTTTTTAATGAAAATGAAAGGCCGATATCGACTTTAAATACTTCCGTCAAAAGTGCTGCAAAAGGCGGAGCGATATAATATATATATATATATTTTTTTTCTTATTTTTTCTTGTTTTTTGTGTGCCAACTTGTGGCAAGTTTGGCAAATTAATTTCCAGCGGCGGCCTGCAAAACTTTGGGCCAAACTTGCGAAACTTTTTAACCCGCCGCAAACACCGCAAGCTGCGAAGCTGACTGCGAAGCCATCTTTACGCTTTTACAGTTTTTCGACCTGTTTGCACAAAATTTAAATGGCAATCCGCCCACCGCCTGCTTCCGTTTCCTGTTTGCCTTTGGTTTGGTTTGGTTTGGTTTGCTTACCTTTTAACTTCTCCTCTTTATTTTTTAATACTTACTACAACTTATGCTGCTCCTGCTGGCCCAATTCTATTGAAACTTGTGGTCCATTGAGCAACCCTTTAGCCGGCAACTGGCAAATGGAATGGGAGTTTCAGCTCTCGGCTTGTTTGCACAATTTGATAGATTGCTTAATAAGCTTAATTGATTCGCGCATTCCGCGCACCAATTTTGATTTAATTAAGTTAAAATTGGACTTGTTTGAGGCCTTCTTACACTCATACAACAAGCGTAGATTTATTTTTGCGCACTTGGCGTTTTTCATAAATACAAAATTGAAAGCACGAGTACTCAGAGCACGGTCTCTAATTGCCCGAGAGACTGGAGTCTTTTCACAACTTAAATTGCTTAATTTGTGGGGCTTACAAAGTAATTTCGTCTTAGGGCTTCTTTACTCTTTATTTTTTCCCATTGTGAATTATTTGTGCCTTTAATGTGCAGCTTAGTTGGCCTGGCAACGCGTTTATTAACATCCCATTATGATCTTTTATTTCAAATACTAGACATACCCGTTGTCAGTCTGGAGCTGGGCACAAATTCGCTTAATGCAACGCTGCGCGAGGGCGTCGATGTTTTCTTTGAGTGCAACATCAAGTCGAATCCCTGGATCTACAAAGTCAGCTGGCGACATAATGTGAGTACAAGTCCCCCACAAAAATTGCTAATATATAAAATATTATACTTTTATAAGGTTTATTTCGCTGCCCGGGGCCAAGCAGCCAAAAATTGAAGACGTTTATTAGACTTGCGTTATTATTTTCATTATATTTCATACATAAATTACCTGGAGGCCACACAACAAATCGAAAACCCGGCGTTTCACACACTTCACATAATTGTTGCATATTTTAGAGCTAAAAGGCATACACAAAAAATCGACACACACACACACACACATAGAACACACACACCCGCACCCACATGAATAGCTGTATATATTGAAATTTATAGAATTTATTATTGAATTATTTAGCTGTAAAAGCACTTAACAATTTATGCAGCATCGGCCCTAAATTATGCAGCCGAGCTCCTCCCACAAATATATAGAGAGAGAAAGCGATAGAGTGAGAGAGAGAGAGACAGAGAGAGAGAGAGAAGGGATCCTGTTTGTGCCACGGGGCATGTGTGTGTGCGGCAACATGACAGTGTTATTAGCTTCAAATTCAAATTAAATTTATTTCAGTGCACAGTTAGCGCCAAATTGAATTTAACTCAATAAATTATTGAACATATCTAAAAATTTATTGGTGCGTGCGAATTTTCAATTTTCCAAAATTTTATCATCATCCACTTTCGACGAATTCTAATCAATTGATTTCGTTGCAGGGCGAAATTCTGGAGAATAATCCCGCCGAGGGCATCGTCGTGGCCAATCAGAGCCTCGTCCTGCAGAATGCGAGCCGGGCCAGGACCGGAATCTACACCTGTGTGGGCAGCAATCGCGAAGGCGATGGCGAGAGTAATCCAGTGCAATTGGACATACGATGTGAGTATTGATTTATGATTAAAAATCTAACTTAAAATAAAATTATAAATATAAAAATTGATTTGTCTTAAATTAAAAACTTAAGAAAAGAAAAAGTCAAGTTTGGACTAATCAAAAAATTATAAACGATCGTAGGAATTCAATTGAGTAGCTTTCGACTGTGACTTGTTGCAATTTTGTCAGTTAATTTAAATTCAATTGATGGCATATGCTATGAGTAGCTAACAGGCATCACAAAGCAATTAAGACAAAGCCCAAAAGGCAGACAGACAGACAGACATACAGACACAAATCTAAACAATAAACAAGACGCAAAGGACAAGACGATCGGCTTTTATTACTAATGTCCTTGCAACATGTTGCGCCAGACAAATTGCTGTTGTCAGCCATAAAATAAACAAAAATACAAAACAGAAAATATAAAATAGAAATGCACAACAACAAAGCAACAAAAATTCTAATAAATATTAAATAACAAGTCCACAAATTGATTAAACAAAATGAGTTGAATATTTTCATATCCTGCTTTCGGGCGCAAATGAACAGAAAGCAACAATGCAACAATGCAACAATGCAACAATGCAAACTGCACTTTTATCTATTTCTCTGTGGATTAAGTGAACTTTTGACAATAGAAAAGTTGCCAGTTGTCAGTTTGCCAGTTGCCAGTTTGCTGCCACGCCAAATTGAGCAAATTGAGCAAAACGAGTCAAACGTGGCAACGTGAATGTTGTTGTTGTTGTTGTTGTTGCTCTCCTTTTGTATTGCTCGAGTTGTGTTCGTGCTGACATTTAAACACACAAATTGAACTCAAGTCTCACAATGTTTTGCTTTAATTATGCAAATGCCTTGCCAATTTGCACAGACACGTACTCACTTTCTGTTCCTTCTCTCTCTGTCTCTCTTTTATCTCTTTTTATCGCTTCATCTCTCAGTTGCTCCCGTTTGCCATGTCGGGCAGCGAACAACTTACAGTTCGGGACGCTCGGAGACCGTTAAAGTTGCATGCGAAATCGATGCCAATCCCGCGGAGGCAACATATGTCTGGAAATTCAATGCAACTCAAGGCGAAGTTGCCGATATTCCCGCCTCTCTGGTGGCCGTGGACCGAGGCAGAAGCGTTGCCCACTACACGCCAATGATGGAGAACGTAAGTAACCAACCAACCAACCAGTTTGATCCACACACACTCACACACAATGGAATCATATAAATCACTCTGCATGCGAGTTGACTCCCCCAGCACATAATTTTCCAAACGAATTGCGGTTTTGAATTTTCAATTAAGGTTGAAAAGGTGTGTCGCCAAACGCCGCATTGCATGCATAAATTAAGACAACGAAATGCCATTGCATTGTCACTCACACCAACACACCAACACACACACACTGTCACACACACTGTCACACACGCATACACTCATCTGATGTGGCTTCTTCTTTTGTATTCACAGGACTATGGCACTCTGTTGTGCTGGGCCAGCAACGAAATTGGCGATCAAAGTGAACCCTGCGTGTACACAATAGCCCCAGCAGGTGAGTACTCACCACACAACAGTTTGCCACAAAAGTTGTTGCACTCCTCCATCTCCTCATCGCTGTCCTCTTTATTCGCCTTCTTCTCCGGTGAATCGCGTGTTTGTCCCTTTGCTTTCATTTCCGGACAGCGGCCAAAAATCCATTGGTTGGTTTAGCACTTGCAGAGTGTAGAATCAAAGTGTGGGGAATATATAAATTTGATTTCAATAGAATGGCAATTGATATTGCGATGTAAAATTTAATAGAGTTTGAATTAGAAACATTAGAATAATGCCAAGATTATTTACCTTCAGCAAATTATTTATTTAATAAAATATACGAAACTAACCAACAAAAAATAGACTAATTTTTATTCAATATTAATTTAAAATTGATATTCAAAAATTGTATAAAGAATTAAACACTTGTTGCAAGAATTCGGGAAAATTGTAGGGTATCCAGCTGTCGATCATATTAATACTTTACTTAGACTCTGTGTCTGTTTCTGTTTTTGTGCTTGTGTTTTTGTTTATGTTTAGTTTGGGAGGCAAATGGCAGCCCGCTGTGCTGATTTGTTGATGACTTTGGCACTTTTGGTGCTTTGCTGGATTAGTCAAAAAGTTGTTACTGTTGCTGGATTTGCTGGCAGTTGGCAGTTGGCAGTTGGCAGTTGGCAGTGTTGCCACAGCTGGCTTGTGGCATATTGATTGCTGAAGTCACATTTTATGCAGCTGCAAATCAGTCACGCGGCACGTGCAACTTTTGGCAATTTGTTGCTTGACTGCTGACCCCATGATAACCGAAAGCTGAATGCGAATGTGAATTAGAACCCAAATCTGAATTCCAATTCGAATACAATAGTAAACAAATGAATTTCTGTGTGCTTGGACAGGCGAACCGGATCCATTGCTAAACTGTACGCTGCTCAATCAGACATCGTCGGGCTTCCAAATCGAGTGCATCGAAGGATTCGACGGCGGACTGCAGCAGGACTTCATCATGGAGGTGTATGTGAATGGCACGACGCGCTATCCAAAAATTTACAAATCAAAGTGAGTAGACGTCGCAAACGGAAAACGGATATGCGAATCACACGCCGTGTGACTTCTGCATTACTCGAACACACAACACACAACAAAAGCTCAACGAGGCGTATGAAAACGCACACGGAACACGGAGGACACAATTCTCAATCCTTTTCAAGCCTCCTTTAGCCAACTGCCATGTTCATTTATCGTTCTCACATTCTGCCTGTACTTCTCCATCTCCATCTTTTCTGTGGTTTTTCGCCTGTCCTTGCCTTGGACATTCAAATATCGATTGGACGCGCATTACAACATGGGCAACATGGATGACAGGAAGCCGTACTTTGAGGTGAGCGGTCTGGTGCCTGGGATGGGCTACAATGTCTTCCTCATTGCACACAACAGCAAAGGACGCAGCAATGCGACGATATTACAGGTCTACACGCTAAAGGATCCCGAGAAGCAAACGGGTGAGTTCTCCATCTCTCTCTTCCTTCCATTTACAAAAGAACTAAAGGACTGCGGGTGAAGCGTGTGAAGAGGCAAATGGGTTTGCAATTTCATGCATGTCCTGTCCACTGTCCTCTGCACTGTCCTGGACTTTCCTGCCTACAAATTAATTGCCAATGGGTTCGCCATGGTTTGCAGTCACTGTTACTCACGACTCTCTGGGCATGACGGTTTGATTTGTCTTTTAATTTGCTTTAAGTTCTTTGCTTTCTTTACCTAACATTTCTTTTCTAAACGTTTCTATATTTCTTATTTTACTTTCTTTCGCTTTTGGTTGCATGCTTTCAGTTCAAATAACATTTACCAAGTCCTACCAAGCTCCTAAGCCTGCTTATGACATAACAACGAATACAAAAACAGCAACTGCAACTGCAAAAAAAGCAGCAACAACAACAACAACATCAAAGCCAACAACAAGTGATTGTGTTTGCGAGGAAGATGAGTTTATGGGCGTGGGCAATGGGGCGTATGATGATGAAGGTAGTGGCTACTTTCACCTTAAGATCTTTATTTAATCTCCCCAGTTATATATTTCTATTTGTTTTAATATTAATGTTCAATTTTGTATATTTATTTACTAAATAATGCATAATATTTTCTTATATTTTTATTATTATTTTACACACTTTTTAATAATTTTGATTTTAAGTCAATATCAATCAATTTTATGTTTTAACTTATCAACACTTTGTATTTTTTATTGGTGCACATATGTATTTCTTTGTCAATAGTTATCTGTTTATTTGTAATGTATTTTTATTATTTTCATTTAAAAATAAATATTTATGGTGTTTACTTTTGTTTTTGATTTATTTTATTTTTCTCAATATTTTTTATTATTTTTCAAGCCGACAAATACATTCTGTCATCATTCCTTTCATTCTGTTTATCAGGGGTGCCACAGGAATCGCTTTCGCTTGAATTTGACATAAATTTCAAACAAATTTCAGTCAAATTCAAGCGAAAGCGATTTCTGTGGCACCCCTGAATATCCAAATTCAATTTTATTTATAAACTCATTTCAAAGCAATGGCCGTGTTCACCAGAACAAATCGACAACAGAAAATCGATGAAATTAGCACGATTATTCTGGTGAAATGCAGTGATTAGCAATCATGATTTCAAATTTTGTGATTTATGATGACTGAAAATTCATCACCAAAATAGTACGCTGAAATTCTGTGATTGTGATGCTTTGTTATCGAACAAACAAAATACATGATTACTGATTGATTAGTTCTGGTGAACGCGGCCAATGTTTGTTTTCTTAAAATATTACACACAACAATTTTTGTTTTGTTTTTTTTTTTGTCTCAATTTCTTGACAATCTACACAAACTATGGACTTTTACAAGATATCTATAATTAAAATTTCTTATTGGTTTTAATAAACTTGTTTAATATTTTTATTTGATTTATTTATTGTATTTTTTTTAATAACTTACAAACTTTGCATAGAATTTGAATAATTTATTCACTTTAAATTTGCCTAACAAAGACCACACAATAAATCCTGACAGCATTTCGAGCAAATGTTTCTGTTTCTGACTTTACTTTTGGGATTTGGAGTTGGCTACTAAAAATGCTCGACATGCCGCCGGCGGCTGAGACAAAAATTAGCAACCTTAACACTGAGCGGCTTACAACGGACCACACACACGTACTGGACACAAGCACACACACACACACACACACAAACACACTAGCACATATGCAGCTCATTAAAGCAACAATAAATTCAAAGCACGTGCGGCAGAAACTGGGAACGACAACAAAAACAATGAGAATAACAACAAGAACGAGGACGAGGACAGAAACCGGGAGCGACAACGGAACGTAGTTAGCAGCTCATAAAACAATGCAAAAAAGAGGAAACCAAGTAGAGTGAGAAAGCGGGCAGAGTGAAAGAGAGGGTGGGAAAATACTAGAATAAGAGGCAGAGGCAGAGCACAAAAATATGCAATGCATTCTCGACAAAAATTATTATAGTACTCGCTTATCCAACGAATTTTCTCTTGTTATTTTTTGCGTATTTCTTTCGTCTGCTCCTCCCACCTTCCACCTGCCGTTTGCCAACTGGCTCTGACCATCTGATAGACCAATCGCCTATGGCCTATACGCCCGCCATCGAGGACATCCGGCCGTTCCTTGGCATTCTCGCTGGCATTCTGGGCAGCATTTTCCTGGTGGCCATCATCATAGTTGTCGTGGTGCGAGTTCGTGGCTCGTCGGGACGCGATCGTAATAATTACTCGCATCCGGGCAATGGCAACAACAACGGCAACAACAGCAGCACGGCCAACGGCAATGGGAATCTCGGCATTCTGGGCAGCAACAACAATGGCAGCTTGGGCATCGGGACATTGGCACACAATGGGGGCCAATCAGTGCAGGATATGCATCGCATTGGCCGGGAGACGTGTCATGTGACGAGCAGCCTGGACAGCATTGATAAGAATCCAGACATAATACCACAAGGTGAGTCTTTTTCGAGTGTTCTTGACCACTGTTACCATTGCTGATATAAACACTCGACACAGATGGACACGATGTCGACGATGAGTGGACAACAAAGGGCCACAATCGTGCCTATGCCACAGCTGCGTTGGCCGAGCAGAATGCGGTGATTACCTCCACTACCTACGATCACATTATGCCCACCTATGCGGTGGTAGACAAGAAATCGGGTCCTCCAACGGCACATGGCCAATACATACAGTATAATACGCTAATACCCGTTAGTAAAATGGGCGCTTATGCCAATCAACAACATCAGCAGCATCAACAACAGCAACATCAACAACATCAGCAACATCAGCAGCAGCAGCAGCAGCAACATCAACAGCAGCAGCAGCAGCAACAGAAGGTGAGTTATAACCCCATCTAAGCTCTAATCCGCACTAACACTTAACCTTTAACAAGATGGTCAAGCTGGCCATGGCCAAGTTGGCAGCTATCTTAATTTATAGCCACGACAGGTGGGCTATAGTCGAGGGTGTAACGAGAGTATTCCATATTGTAACTTCTCCCTTTCCCCGTTTGCCACTGTTGCGCATATTTTAGGTTAAGTGGTTTTTATGGCCAGCAAACAGTTCATTATTTAAGCCACAATTGATGGCCGCTTTACGGGTGTTTTCTGGTCAGCCAAGCAAACCGAAACGGAACAAGTGGGAAAGGCTATAGGCGAGCTCCCGACTATGGGATACCCGTTTCTTATTTAAATACATATCAAATATTTTTTATTGCATACTTGAAGGCACATACATTGCTTAAAAAATTAAATCAGCCATTTCTACCGTTCTGTTTGACCGATCTTGTTGCAATTAAAAAGGATTATAGCTAATAATAGCAGACGGACATGGCTAAATCGACTCGGCTGTTGATGCTGATCAAGAATATATATACTTTATAAGGTCGCAGATGATTCCTTGTCTCTGTTACATACATTGCAACGAATACAATATACCCTCTAACTTATTTTATAAGTAACGGATATATACAGATCAACGACCAACAACTACCTTGCCCTGAATTAAGAACAGTTTATTTAATTTGCAAATTCACAAAATTATCAAAAGTTGGTGTAATAAATTCATAAGCGCATACCAGCAAAATTCAGCTACGGTTTTTAGAGGTCCTAATGCGATGCCACCTACAGCAGCAATATGTTATCGTTTGCTGTAAATTCAAAGCACATTTCGAGACCAAAACAAAAAACGTTGCGGGCTAAATCGGTGAAGGTCGCGCAGATAAATAGAAAACAACGAGCGTAAAGAGGGCGTTGCGAAAGTAGAAAGTGGCAGTAGAAGCAGCCAAAACCAACATAATTTGAAAATCATTTAAGTAGAAATTTTGCAGTGTGTATGCGACGCCCACTAACAACAACAACAACAACAACAACAAGGAGCCAACGAGAAGCAGGAGAAAAAGCAGCAGCAGCTGTAGCAATATAAATTTTCCATTTGCGAATTTAATAAAAATAAGTTGCAGGCGGACAGGCAGACCAAGCCAGAACAGAAGAGGGCCAGAACAGAACAGGGCCAGAATAGAGCTGAAACATCGCTAAGGAGCCAAGTCTGGAAAAGGATCCGCGCATTTTCTATCTCTACTTGTGTGTATGTGTGTGTGTGTGTGTATGTGAATGTGGTTGTTGTTGTTGTTGCTCTTGTTGTCGTTGGTAGCTGGCAAACTCAAAATGCAATAAACGGCAAGTGTGCATTTTAGCCCGACTCTGAACTGCAGCTGCTAACTGGAAGTGGTTGCAGGCAGAGTAATGCCTAAGAGAGAGAAGAGTAGGGACAGGGAGAGAGGGCCAACTATGGTAGGGCAGCCAGACACATAAGAAACAGGCGCTGCATGTGAGTGTGTGTGTGTGGGCGTGGCAATGCCTACGCCCGTAGTGAAACACTCAAAGCAAACCAATTGAGAGGTGTGAAGAAAACACACAGCAACGACTTGGCAGATTTGAAAATTAAAGGTAAATTAAGTTTATGCCAATGCCAAGAATATAAAAAGGATTTTATGAGTAATACAAAAATAAAATAAAAAGATCATTATAAAATGCAACTTTAAAATTGTTAGCTTATAAATATTTATAACATATAAGCGTATAAAATAATCACTATATATTTATAAAATAATAAAAATAAAAATAGGAATGGTCATGGTAATAATATAATATAGAATACCAAAATCAAATTAGATTGAATATATAAATGAAATTAATAATCTGAGAACTAATCAGCCTGATAATAAATATTTGTAGCATAAGAATCAAAATAAGTAAAGTTTACTTACAATGTTATTTGTGAGTAGTGCATTAATTTATAAGGACATCCTTAATGCACTAGGATGTGTTGCCTAATTTGGAAACCACTCAGCATTAAAATAGTAGAAAGCGGCCAAAAACTTGATTTCACAGACAGAATTATTATAAAGTCCCGATAATCCAAGTATTTGCAAAGGAGAAATTGAAGATTCGAACTATCGAATTTCTGATTTTTCTTCTGGCTTTTTTTCTCTGTGTACTTAAAGACAGCTTAGCTGTCGCTTGGCCGCACAACAGGTGCAAAGTTGCTTAGCTCCTGCCCAACTGGCAACTTGATAATTATGCAACTGTCAGGCAAACTGAAAGTGATTGACTTGACTATCTCACTAACTCTCTCTTTCTCTCTCTCTCTGTGTCTAACTCTCTATCTATTCAACAGACTGAGCTCAGCTATAGCGAGCTGTCTGCCCCAATGGTGGGCAGCGCCGTCGGCGTCCAGCGTTTGACGCCCTATTGCAGCGCCACCTTGGGACGTCCGCGGCAGACGGACCTGAAGCGAGCCGAGCCGAACATCTACTCCCAGGTAAATGTTATGATGGATGATGATATTTTGGCTGACTGGCAGGCGGCCACAACGAGTGGCCATAGCTATGTGGCCGGCGCTGTGGTCGATAATGTGGGCGGGGCCGGCCCACTTTTGATGCCAGGCTATGCGACGCGTGTTTAGACTCTTATAATTTCTTAGTGTTATTTAGTTTGTTTAGTTTTATGTCTGTTCTGTTGTTTATTTCATTATTTCCTTTGTATCTTTTGCTTTAATAAATGTTGAAAGGAAACATTTTGTTATTAAAAGAGTGTGTTGCACTTTACTTTGTGGAACAGCTGCAACAGCTTGTCCTTGGCCATAAGATTTTTAATTGCATCTCCGAAGCTGGCGCAAAATCAATTACAGCCAACTCATAAATCATTTGCAGCTGACAAAACGAGAAGCTGAAAACTGACAGCTGGCACACACACAAAAACCCTACACTCAAACTCAAATTGCAGATATTGGTCTTCTATTGACAGAATGCAAAAAAGCTGTGCACAATATAACGCATACGCAGCGTAGCACAGAGGAAATATTGCTCCCTTGGGTTGCATGCAAACTTGATTCCAAAAGGCATTCAATATCGAGCTGAGGTTCATTTAAAAAGGTGCTTAACATGTTGATAATGTGAGTTGAATGGGAAACAATTTTGGACATTATCATAGAAGAAGTGCATACTTACTTAAATTAGTGTTGATTTTTCTGGCTCTAACAAACTACAACTTCACTTGGAAGGTTAGGAGATTCAATTAAAATTTGCCAGGACAAGGCTGGCAAAGTTATTTACTGGACATTTTCAATGGTGCCTGTTCCTGTTGGCCCTCTTTGTCTCGATGGCTTGCTTTGATTTCCAACAATTATTGTAATGACTTGAGTTATGTTCATGTTGTAGTTGTGAATGGATGGATGTTGTTCTGGTCTCTGGTCTCTGGTCTGTTCTGGTCTGGTCTGCTCTTAAAATGCACTTGAGCAGTGTGTGAGGGTGTTTGTTCACGTTGCCATGGAACATTCTCGATGTGATGTGCACACAGCAAACAACTTTTATGGACCAACAAAACAACAACAACAACATTGAGTTGTTGTACAACCATGGCAACCATTTACCTAATGACATTGTATGGCTTTATTGTCATTTATCGAAAAGTTGTACACGACACTACAGTTTTCCGACTCTCTCTGGCCAGCAGGCAAAATTGTTTGCCGTTGATTTCAGTTTACAGCTTTCAGCATTCAGTTTTCAGCTTTTAGTTTTATTTTTTTTTTCTGGCAATTATTTTAATTCGATTATATTTGTACTTTGTGTTGCCGCAGTTGGTGTTGTGTTCTCTCTTGTTCTCTTGTTGTATGTTTTTCCCAACTTCTCGAACGGGTCGAGTTTTTGCCATGCTGTTTTGTCATTGAGGTTTCAGAAACGAAACGAATAATTTAATCAGCTTTGACTTTTCTATTGAACAAAGGGCATATTTACAGCCAGTCAATTGCATTTTAGTGCTTTGTCATTTTAGAAATACAGTTTACAAAAACACACACAACAACACACATTTTTAAATGCCCGTTTAATGAGCAAGAAGTTTAAACAAAATGTTCCACAAATTAATTGATAAGCAATATGTTTTTTATACCTCGTATTTCATGTATAATTAAATTGTTTATTGGCTTACTCATTTTGACTGGGATCTGTGGCATTCGCTTTTAATTTGTTTAACGTTGAAAATTAATTTCATTAAAAGCACGTTGAGAGCATTAAGACAACAACATAAATTGTGGCCACACATTCGCACACAGACATGGGCACATAAATATATACGCATATACAAGCGTTATAAATATGCCTTGCACAAACATTTGGACAACTCACACACATTCACACACTCACCTACACACACACACACACTCTCCCCCCTATGGGCAATTATTGTTGCCCTGTTAATGGTAGGGGAACACATTGGCTAAATAAGCACTAAGCGTGGCAATGGCAACTTGCAACAACAACAGCAGCAACAACAACATCACGAAGAGCAATAACAAAACCCAACTTCAACAACAATTACAATAACAAAAGTGCTAAGGCCAACCACCTTGTTGGCGGTGCCACCAATATACAAACTACACAAACTCACAAGCTCAGTCAGATACGCACACGCACACACACACACATATACAATCTCCCTTTTCCCTTTACTCCTCTTATCCCATTTCCCACATCACCATGCATACATCTAGCGAATATATTAATTTGAGTGTGTAAGTCAACAAAGCAGCCACTGTAATTAGGGCCACACGACCAGCGAGGGTTGCCCAGCAAGTTGAAAGAATATTTTGTTTCATTTTATATAGCCCCAGAATTTTTACATTTTTTAAAACATTTATTAATTTTGTTTTTTAAAATATTTCATTTTTATTTATATAGCTTGACAATAAATATATAAATAAACTCCCAAATCTAAAAGACTTAAACTTCAATACCTTACAATATCTATTATTGTTTTTAATATGTTGTTTTAAATGAACAAACTAAGTGAATACATTAAATACCCAAGGATTTATGTTTTAAAATATGTAATTTATTTAATATAATAAAATATCAATTATTTGAGCTATCAGTTATTAATTTTATTACAATAAATAATATGTTATTAAAATATTTTGATTAAATTAATTCGTATTTTTAAATGTTATTTTAATTTTAAAAACTTTTTTAGTAGCTAGTAAATTTAGTCAAAGTAATTATAATTTATAGTTCGGTTCTTTATTTATTTTATTACATTCATTTTTAAATTTTTTTGAACTTTGCTCTTTATTTGAATTAGAAATCAAATATTTTAAGTTATTTAGATGCTGTAGCCCTGGTTATGCAAAATGATAATAATCCACCTATGCAGCTAACGGTCAACAGCTGTTGCCGCTCAAAGCAAACACACAAATTCACAACTTCACATTCAACTTTTTGCATATAAATCATTACACGGCTCTCTCCTTCTCTAACTCTCTCTCTGCATTGTTCTCTCTCTCCTTATCACTTGTACACACTCACACACACACATACACACATATATATATAGATCGATCTGGCACATCATCCAATGTACTCAACGAGTCCCATGTTCGGAACTCAGAGCACCATCACCGGTGTCACCATGTCACATCCATCACAATTGGCCACCTTCTCGCCGACGCCGCCTCCTCCGATATTTGCGCACAGCGTGGTCACCACTGGCGATGGTCTCCTGCAGCCAGTGACCTGCATGGGAGTCGGCAACATGTTGGCAACATCTTCCTCGGCAGCAGCAACTGGCAATGGGCCCGTCCAGCAGCAGCAGCAGCATCCAACTCTAACCAGCGGAAACGGAAGCATCGTTGGCGTTAACGTCGGCGTCGGCGTCGGCATGAGTCTTTATGGCAGCGATGTGGTAAGTGTCAGTTTGATGTACTTCTACTTCTAGTCCTGGCTGGGCAGTTTGTGCTGCCGACTCTCAACTCTCTCCACTCCTGACTGCTTGTTGATAGCAACCAGTCGCTTAATGTCCAAAACGTTGAAAGCATCAATATGCAAAGTAGATTTTCGAAGGATGGTTGAGGAAAGGAAAACGAGGAGGCAGCAAACATTTATCTTTGGCATCGCCCAAAAAACCCACTCCCGAATATTCTTTTGTGCCCTTTTATATAAATTGCAGCCACTGGGGCAGAAAATGGATTTTTGCGGTTGGTCTGATAACTGCTCAAGGGATTGCTGAGTACTGAGTACGAGAAATATGCCTCATGTTCCGGACACTTACTTATATTGAACACTTTACAAAGAAGTTCAGCTCGAAGGTTCATCATGGTGGAATATTAGTGGGCTAATTAGGCGTTTTATATGAAAGCTGAATTCACTCATAAAGGAAACTATTTTTTACTTATTATTAAGATTCTTTCTTTTTAATATTTCTTTTTAAATATTTTTTTCCCTTTACGAGATGTTTCTCCTTCTGAGAGTATAGGAATAAACAGGAATATTAGTGTGTTAATTGGGCATTTTAGATTTTTTTAGAACTAGCTCACATTTACATTATATTTTTGTAAATGTTTATCTTGCTGAGTAAGATTTCTGTCTTTATAAATAATTTTTTATAACCAAAGAGTTATTTACTCCTCTCAATTACTTTCATAGCGTATTTCATTACAAGTCTGAGAGTTTCTTTTGAAGGACCACTTGATCCTGAACAGTTTAAATTTTTGAGCTCAAATTTAATGGCAAAAGTTCAAAGCGGTAAATGACCTCAGAATGTGCATAAAAATGACAGCCGCAGTATAATAATAAAAAAGAGTTCAACGCTGCTGTTCACTCTGCTGTTCCCTCTTCTCTCCCTCTCTCTCTCTCTTTGTAGCTTTCTCTGTCACTTGCATTGTCTCTGTCATTTGCTCTATAAATATGCCATTATGTGTACACTTGGCGACGCGCATTGCGTTCGTCCTGGCGACTTCTGCAGGCGCAGGCATTGCCGCCATTGCATTGTCCTTACTCCCGACTCCTTGCTGAAAATTCGCATTACACGAACTTGAGCTAGCCGTCTCTGTCGCTCTCTTTTTTTGCAACAGATTCATGCGAAAAGGACACTGCGGTGTGGCAACTTTTGACTCTAATGATTGCAATTATTATGGCCCGCAAAAAAAAGGAGCAACACCAACAGCAACTGAACTTACAGTGTTTTTTCTCCTCCTTTCTTCAACGCTGAATGACTTGTTGTTGCTGTTATGTGTGTGTGTAAGTGTCTCTAGAGGTTTTGAAAAATGCAAGCCAAAAGGCATCGAGGCGCGCAAAGCAGACCAAAAAACACAGCAACCAAAACCAGAACCAGTTGCCGAACTAGAACAAAAAGGCCAAAAAGGATGAGGACAAGGGTTTGGCACTTTGGGACTTGGGACTGGAAACTGTATGGGACTGTTGCGGTATTGTCCGGGGAGCTGCTGCTGGTGACCAGGCAATGGTTGGATTTGGCACAGCGGTACACTGAGAGCAGCGAAACCAAATAACACGCATACGCCCAGTTATCCCCGCTCTCAGCTAGCACTGCCCACTTTCCTGTCTGGGCGACGCATTCGGGATAATGCGAATTCGTAATAGCTCCGGGTACTCAAATAATGCGCGCCTCGTTAATTTTAAAGTAGAGCTCTTCACTGTTTCATGTTTTCGGCCATGGCCCACGCCACTTGGCTGTCTGTTATTTCATTTCTCATTTCTCATTCTTTTCCCTTTTTATTTTGCCTTTTTTATCGCCTTCAACTTGTCATTGTGTGTGTGTAAGACTATGGAATTGTTATTGTTTAATAATAAGGGGTATTCACAATTTTAGTTGAAACAATAAAACATAAATTACAATGCTTTTTTTATCCAATATTAGGTTTATAGTCAAATTAAATTTAGATACAAAAGCAGTAAGCTCATCAAGTGATTTTCTCAATTTTTATTTAATTTTATTTAACAGGCCAAGCCACAACTTTTAAAGACCGTTCCCGAGGAGCTGCATCATCAAATCAATGGCGAGGAAGTGCTCATTACCCAAGATCGTAATCATGGAACGGGTACGCGATTCTGACGCTAAATGATGGACGATCCAAACATAGAAGCCAGAAACAAATCAAAATGAAATAATAATAATAATAATAAAGTGAAAAATTAGAGTGGAAAGGAAGAGAAAAGCGCAAAATGTATCGGGGGAAACCTAGGAAAAATTGACTATAAGTTATGTGATGTGCTCGAAAGGAATTTAAATCTAAAATCGAAATCGAACTGTCGCCAAAGCATTTAGGGAAATTGGACAAATTGTTGGGGGTGGGAAAAATGGGAATAGGTACTGAAGAATGTGAAGCACTTTTTAAAGCAGCAAAAGAAAATGCTCAAATAATGTATAAAATCTCTAACAATAATCGATGCATGTGAAATGTCTAAGCACGCAAGAAGAGAAAACTAAGACGAGATTTCCGCTTAATTGAAGCGTCTGTGTAAAAAATTGAATACTAACATTTAGAGCTCTAATTAATATTCAATCCATTTAAATGATAAATGATAATTAACTTAGCTGTACGATGTGAACACTGAATGAATTGTTAATGTATTTTTAAATAACAGCTTTAAGCGCCATAATCTAGAAAACTTTTAGCTAAGTAAATGAGAAACTGTAAGTCAAAGTGAAAGTGAAAGGGAAAGTGAAAGTGAAAATGTAAGTGAAAAAAGAACAAATTGATTATTGTTGTTAATTTATGTTACGTTTATCAGTCAGAAAGCCCCCAAAGGACATTACCGTTTAGCTTGATCTTAAGGCATAAATACAATTTATTACAAGTAAATCAAATTCGTCTAGTCCTAAGGCCCATTAAGCATAGCGTTAAAAGGAAATGTAATTACCAGTTTTGTTTACATACTCGTGAAGGAAACAGAAACAGAAACAGAAAAAGGCATAAAGAATTTAAAAGCAAGCTCAAATAAGTGAACTTAATAATAAATGGTTAACTTAACAGAAATTAATTCAATTTAGCAACACGACGTTTGCATTTTATACGTAACACGAAGAACGAAAACCAAAAAAAAAAAATTAAATGGAAGATAAACTAAAACTCTAACGCATAAATACTAACAATAAATGGGAAGTAAAATAATTAATAAAAACTATAAGCAACTGCATGTAAAATATTTAACTGGAAAAAAGAAAAACACTCAAAATGTATTTAGAGTTAAGTTAAAATTTATATAATAAATTAAAATAGTTAATTAATTTAATTTAATAAAATGTATTATTAAAAAAAGTACTTTAGCCGAGTTGTTATTGCACTTATTTTAAGTAATTTCTTTGGTATTTTTCTGGGGTTCATTGGCCTGCAATTGAACACTGCCTGCGATGACAAACATTTGGGGAAACATCATCAGTCGAATGCTGCAATTTGATGTTCACAAACATTTTGCTAACCAATGGGCGTGGCCAGTGTGCCATGGGTGTGTCCCATGTGCGTGTGTGTATGTGTGTGTGTGTGTATGTATGTGTGTTTGACATGTGCCTTGTTGCAAACGCCAAATATTTACAGGGCGCGTGTACAAACACACGGAAACGGAAGTCAAGCTGAGCTGACACGACCACAACGACAACAAGTACAACAATGAGAACAAGTACAGCGACAACGACAACGACAACGACAACGTGAAACGACAACGACAACGAGAAACGACGACAATCTACAACCTACAAACGACAACATTGCCGATACATCGTTCAAAAATTGTCAGCCATGTAAATTTTGTATGCGAAAGCACTTAACACCATTTTCGCTTAAGCAGTGCAAACAGACAGGAAACTCAACTAAACAGAAGGATAGTAGTGGCGAAGCTCACTCGAGAGAGAGAGACAACAACGGGAACTGCCAGGTGTAGACAGAAAGTCAGCCCGGAGTGTTGTCCTCGGGCTGGGGGGCAAGCTCGTATCATAGACATCATTTATGACTGCGCCTACATGGAAAGCAAATTATGCAAATTTCGACCGCAGCGTCGATGACTTGTAAATTTCGGTAGCGCAGTTCAGATTCAGCTGAAGCCTGTTTAGATGTGAAGATATGCCAAAAGGTAAGCATAACATTTACACACACACTGAGCCACAGGATAGATGCAAATATTTGGCACGATATGAATACCAGCACTTACCGCCTTAGGCAAAGCAAAGCGAAGGCAGCAAGAGAATCAAATTAATTCGGTCACATGTCAAAAGGTAAAAGCCACACAGACCACAGGATGTCGCAGGATGGCATCGGCATAGAATGTAACACGCTAAATGGAAATTAATTAATCAAAATTCGCTACATAAATTATAAATTAAAAGGCTGTTGTTGTTTAGTGTTGCCTTTAAGCGTCATCAATCAACCGGCAATTAGGCGAGTCTAACGTTGGGCATTTTCCCCATATTCCCCTCCTCCTCCGAGTTCCTTAATTAATTAATATTTTATTTATTCATTATTTTGAACGAGCGAACGAACGAGCCTGATGACATAAAAATAGCATTTCATTGTATATTCTAAATCAAAAATAAATACGCCAAATGAATTGCAATGTGATTTTTATTTGAGTTTTATGACCCCGACACACACACACAAAGTGAACAAATATATTGCCGTTTTATGACAGCCAAATACATATATAAAATGGTGAACAATACAATTTTTAAACCTCGAATTCCAGAGAGAATGCACAATAACTGCAGTTGCTGCTTTAAAAAAAGATAGAGCAATAGAATGAAATATATTTTATTGAAAATAGACACTTTTACATATTTTTAATGGAATAATTAGAAAATAACATTAAGTTTTTTTAAATGAATTATTATCGAATTATCGATCATGATCAGAAATGATATATTTAGGATAGGATATACTTAAGAAAACTCTGTGGAAATTAAAGTCATCTGAGCTTCACTCAAGTATTTACAACTTTTTTATGTGGTACATAAAACGCAGAGTTCATTGCATTCGCTGTTGAGTGAATGAGTTTCACTAACTCAGTCAGACAGATACGAGTACTCATACTTGTAAGAAGTTGTCCCCCGTGACTCAACATCAAGTGCATTTTCGATTTCAGAGCAGTTGCATTTGCGGTTGATTTTTATTAGGCGAATTACTATCACTATTACTATCTCTATCCCCCTCTCTCTGTCGCTCTCTGTCTTGCTAACTGTCGCTGGCTGTCTGGCTTTGGCTTTGGCTGAATTCTAACGATGATAAATGGCAAAGCGAGTTCGTTTACAATTTGTAATTGTTGAAGCGCATTGGCGAAAAGTTTTCATGTATTTATGCAACATTTGGTTTTAATTGATTGTTAAAAATGACAAACGACCTTCGGTCTGTGGCAAAGCCGTGTGATTTATGCGATTGCCGAGCTAATAAAACTGGATTTAAAGTGTGTGTGTGTGTGTGTGTGTGTGCGAAAGATGAAAATGAACGTCATGCAATTAAGCGCATTTTTTTGGCCCTTGCACACTTAAGCCGCCATTAATGCGACTTCACGGCTTTCTTTCATCCGTCTGTCTGTGTGTCCGTATCTCTGTCCGTCTGTCTGTCTGTTTATCTGTCAGCCATTTTGTTGAGCACAGTGCAGCTGGTTGATTTATAAGCCGACACTTACAACAGAGAACGACAACAACTACGACAACGACGCGATGCCAGTTGACCACTGAAATTTTCTTACCACTCTGATTTATTTACATTTAAGCAATTTCATCGCCATTGAATGTGGCCTGATGAGGGGTGGAGAGGAGGAGGGGAGGGGAAGGGTATAGCTGGACAAACGCCATCAGGAAATGCACAGCACTGCAACCGGAAATTGGCAAGCAGTTGAGTCAAAAGGGTGCATCTCCATGGCCTTAACCCCACAATGCCCATGCCACCATCCGACTCGCCTCGCGTCTGTTGCCACCAGAGAAGATTAATGTACCCGCTTTTATTGTTCGGCCAGTTTGGTCACTTGCCGAACGTTTTGTACAATTTATAATAAATAAAAATGACAGAGCAGCATAAAATAAATAAAAATAAATTAAGGATGGCAGACTGAACTTAAAAACCTTAGTCAGAAAAGGTAAATGATTTGAAAAGAGGTCGAATTCATTTGGAAATACTTAAATTCATTTGTGTTAAGTTATATATAATTTAGAAATTGTTTTGCATTTATCATTATTATATATAAATATTAAGTTACAATATAAAATATTTTGTTATTTATGTTTAGGCAATTATAAGAATTTATAAGCATTACTAAGTATTTAAGAATTTGACATTATTTTCTATACATTATAAGTTAAAATATAAATCATTTTATTAATTCATGTTCAGCTAAATATAAATTGAAAGTCAATTTAGAATTCAAAATTATTTTGTATACATTTCGAGCTTAAATATCTGTCAGTTTGTAAACTGGCTTTTAAACTAGACATTTAGAAAATGTGAAATACTTTAATTCATTTATGTTTAGTTAAATATAAATTTGGAATTTTAGAGTTCGACATTATTTTCCATAAATTTCAAGTTAAAATATCTATTATATCTACTTATAATATCATTAACAGACAATTTAGAAAATGAGCCTCGGCAGTAACATCTCAACTATACTACTATATTTTATTTAAAGAGCAGCCAGAAATGATACGAATCATACAATGCGAGTACATACTATCTCATTGATTTGTCTGTCAACCGCAAGCCGATTTGAAAAGCACACCACGCGCCACAAAACTGAATTGCCAGGCAAATAAACAGGCAGCCACATGGCAACATATAATGTGCAACAAATCTACGCAAATTTCATGCAAACAAATCCATTTTAATACGACTGCACACACACACATACACACACAAATATATACACACATTCACAATCAAAGAGGAAACAAAGTGGAATGGGGCATACATTTAGGCGGCGACACCTTTGTGACACACGCAGCAGGCAGCAAACAGTATTCGAAGGTTAAATAAATTGCCGAGCAACGTTGCCAGGAGCCAAACATATGCCCAGTGCCGGCAGCCATAAATATTTGGGATACGGAACCAAACAGAAAAAAAGGGTTAAATAAGGACGGCAGAGAGACAAATGTGACGCACATTTACATAGAAAGTACCTGGCGGTGCACATTTCCTGTCTCTTAGCTCTTTCCCCCACTCTTCCCCACTTTCCGGTTAATATGGCGGCGTCAAAACAACATTAAACATGGACCGACCTGGAACGCATGTCGGAACGGCAACCGGAAGTGAGTATAACACGCACTGCGTATACGTAATGTGTGCTCGTACAACATAAAATTTGAAAAGCGAAGCCCGGTCCCGTTTTGGGTTGCCCTTTTATATCGAGGCATATACTGACTACACACAGTTTGCAAATTATTTTTTTAGTACTTTATTCAATGCGCATTAGGCGCACACTCAGCTTCGGATTTGGATTTGGGTTCTGAATCGAGTCTCGAGTCGCGGATTTAAATCGTAAATAACTCGTAAAGATGCGGGTGAATGTGACGAGGTTTCATTCTCTCTCAGGAATTGGGATTGACAGTGCTTTCTGCGTGTGTGCTTACACAAAAAAAAAACTAACTAATGTGGCCCTTTTAATTTATGTTGAATTTTTTACATGCTTTGCGTGTGAACGGGAATATTCACGTAGTTGCTCCCGGGTGCGATGATTAGGTTTCCAAAGTGATGGCAATTTATACATATATTTAAAACAAGGAAGAAACACTGCCGCACGTGTGCGATGAAAGGATGATGATGTCCACATAAGTGGAACGAGAGATAAAGCTGAAAATTTGTTAAGTTGTTTACTTTTATATGTTTGCAGATTAACTGTGCAGTCAGAAGAATTTTTTGTGAGAATATTATTCAATAAAAAAAAGTGTCGAAAAAAATAAATAAAAATTATAAGAATACATTTAGGAAATAAATGAAGAGGAGATTCGAAGTTCTTAGGATTTGTTCATTAAAGTTATAAATAATCAGAATATTTAAATGTTTTAAATTACATTGTTTTAACTGCAATTAAAACCAGTTTGATATTGCTGCATTAAATCCAAATACATAATTGTTGTCAGTATGATAATAATTATCACTTTCCTATACAATTTTTAATTGGTTTCCATTTTTGTAAGTGGCCATTGTTAATACTTAACTGACAGACTAACCACACAGTTGTTATATTGTCAGGTAATTGTCTAATTTGTACTATGAAATTCATTTGGCATTTTCATTATTATGATTGAATGTTTGATAGTCGCTGCAGTATCTCACTGACTGATTATGTTGCAAATAAATGCAAATTGCATTTTTAGTAATTTTTTTTTTAAATGGAAAACTAATAAACAGAACTCTTGTTGCATGAACAATATAAAATATTGTACAGGTGGAAGGCAGTGAGCAAACAGATATGAAATGGTGCATTGTAATAATTTGTAATTGGTAATTTGGTTTATTAAAAGTGCTTTATAGATAATTAATAAATTGCGCATCGTTTTCACATTGCACACAAACTCGTGCTCCAAACAATAACATAACTGGCAGATCATGAAGAGATGAGCTTCAACTAACCAGACATTGCGGTTGACTGCACAAATCAAATAACTGCATTTGCATTTATATGCTAATTATTTTTTATTCATATTTAATTAGATTTTTCCACGATGTTAGCTCGCGTTTATTCTCCAATACATTTATGTGTTAATAATGTACAATAGATATTTAGCCGAGTATGAAAAAAACGCAGAGTGTGCTCGATTTAATGAGTCTTTTATGACATTAACACATAATTTTATATAGTTTTTGTATGCATCAAATTGTAACTCTCAATAATATTAAAAGCTTTCATTTAATTTGAAAAAAGAATATATTGCGATATGTATAACATATTTAGGAGACTTAAACAACTCTCCAAATTTCATCGAATTTTCTTAAAATAATTGAAAATATTTAATCGAAAAATGTTCTGTGGAATTCCCAACTCGGTGTTTATATACTTACATTTTAAAGTCGATACACAAATACCAGAAACCGATTAGTTGTGTTCTTTAGCTGAGATGAAAAAATAATGTTATTTAATGACAGACTCTGTAATTTGGAGAATTTAAAGTACCAGTAATAGGAACGTTACTTTAGTCACACAAATTACAACCTTTTGACGTTGTCTTAAATCTATAATTAGCCAAAACGAAAATGTTTTCGCAATTATCAAAATTTGCATAAAATATTTGATCCTGACGCCAACGCAACGACATTCGCAATGAACTCTGGTTCGCCGTTTAAACCATTTATAGAAAGCGAAAATTTCAACTGGGCTACGCTGCGTATGCGTTACGTTTTAAATTATAAGGCTAAAACTTTGACTGGGTGTGCCAATTATTTGGCATAACTTTTCGACGGCCAGCAGCACTAATTGGTTTTTGATTTCGGCTTTCGGACATGGCCTAAATGACTGTGGCTATGGAACATTACGAATTTTATTTACTTTTTTTTTTGATTGCATTCTAATATTTTGGGCCGACAATTTGTGAAAGTTTAAGCTCGACAAAATTAACTCTTAAGTGTGTTTCAAGCTCTTAAGGCATTTGAGAGTTTGGTTTTTTGACTTCAATACTCTGTCTGTGTGTAGTGTGTGTGTGTAAGTGTGTGTGTTCGTATGCTTTGTAAAGTTGACTACGCTAATATGTCACTTTGTCGTGGCAAAAGTTAACTTTGCCAAGTCAGCCAACGACCACGCCCACTGGCATTGCCTGCACTTGGGCTTTGCACTCAACTGAGTTCTTTATACCCTCTGCCAATAAAATGCTTAAAACGGGTATATCAACATATTTGGCAAACTATTTTTTAAAGCTAAAAATAACATTAGATTCAAATTTGAGTTTTCTTAACAGATATTCAGTCAGAAGCATTCTTTTCTTAGCACATAACGGGGTATCTGTTAGTCAGTCAGTGTCGAAAGTAGCACTCTTAGGTGCTTGCTTGCTACTACATGCATGTATAAGCATGTGTGAAACCAAAAACCAAACCAACAACGTCACACAGACAAAGCAAGAGAGTGACAGAGAGAACGAGAGTGGAGAGAAAGAGATAAGAGAGAGAGAGAGACAGAGGAGAAGGAGGATGAATGGTATGCGAGATAGTGAGAGAGACACTCACTCGGGGCTGCGGTTGTTGGCCCGATGTTCAAAGCGGTTGTGCTCTTACCTGTTCTTACCTGCCTTACCTGCTGCCTGTGCACGTTTCGGCATTAAATTTGCACTAACACAAATTGTCGCTTTACCTTTACACATGGCTAAAAACTAGAACTGGTCTCAATGTAACTGAGTTTGTGTGTGTCTGTGTCTGTGTGTGTGTGTCGCCCATCTTAAAAGCCATCGCACAAAGACAACATATAAATTGAATTGTTGGCAAGCCAAACGACACGAAATAAAATGAAATTTCAAGAAAATGTCGCTGATTTGAAGTTAGTGTCATGGCGAAGACTTTACAAATAAAGGTGGAGACATACTGAGATGTTACAGCAGAAGTATTATACTAAAGTTATATACCAAATATAATTACAGTCGACGGGCAATGTGCTGAGTCTGAGCCTGAGGTGTCAAATTGAATTTGCGGTTACTTCAATTAGTTCAATCCAAGGCAATGCACATTAATTATCCAGCTATTGCAATTTACATTGCATTTGCTTTTGAGTAATTACAAAAGTATCAATGCAAATCAAGCATCGTCATTTGAAACACATTGAAAATATGGAATTATGAAAATCAAAGTCAATGCAAAATTTAATATCTTCTTTAATGAATGTAATCTATCATGCAACATTATTGCCAAATATTAAATATCTGACAGTAATAATAGTAATTGCTTTTAGGTGAACTGTCTATTGATTGAAATAGTTTAACATTCTGTCTTTTTTAGGCATATTTTCTTTAAATACATATATATATTTTCATAAAGTATTAACACTTTAAAGAAATATGTTCAAGTTTTCGCAAGACTTGTATGCTTAATATAAAATTTTAAAACACTGCAGTTTACAAGTTTACTGAGAATCACTTGCTTCGTTCGGTCTTTAAAGTGCAGCACGAGTACGAGTACGAGCGTATTTATTTATTTTTACGCACACCAGAATTCTGGCACCTTTTTGATTATAATTTACGAGTAAATGTTGTAGTGAAATTTGTAAACTTTTACTTGAGCAGAGCAGAGAAAACGCAGGGAACAGCCGCACAACTTCTTCATATTGCAAACACATTTGCCGTGAGTTTCGACTGCCAAAAGGTGGCAAAGCAGGTGTGTGTCTTCGTGTATGTGTGAGTGTGTGAAAGTGTGTGTGTGTGGCAAAAGTAACTTTTAAAAGCCAAGCAAAAAGTTGCTGAACGTTGTGTGTGGGGTGTGCGCCCGAAAAACTTTTGCTACATTTTATTAGAATTTAAAATACATGCAGACGCCATAAATTTTATGAGCTGATGCGACAAGCGAAAGTTGCAGTTACTGCAGCGTTTGGAGCTGAATTTGCTGTACTCCTGCTGTCCTTAATGCGTCGACTGCTGCATAATTTATGCTCATTAAGCGCAAATGCAATGCTGACCCACATAGGCAATTGACTGCACTTACACGGCCCGAACAAAGTAGCCAGCAGGCAAGTCAAGCTCAGTGCCACTTCAGCAGCATCTGAATCAGACCAACCACCGTACTACCCGCTTCTCCATCCTCCATCTCCTTCATCTCTCCCTTCTGACTCCGAGTCGGGCAAACGGATTCACGCTGGAATAAATGCCTTTTACTGTTTTGCTATGCAAACTTTTTCGCACTCAAATTGCAGCAGCAGCAGCCAGAAACAACAGCAAAAAAAAAGGACGAACACTGTAACTTTCACACATTCAGATTGGGATTGGATTGGGTGAAGGAGAGGGAAGGCAGCTCGTTGGTGGCGGCGACCGCCTGGTTGCACATTTGAATGCCTCAAATTGTTTGCTGTTTTGTTGCTGCTGCATTGTTTGAGAGACGCAAAAGAAGCCTCCGTCATCCTCTACCCAATTGCATCATCCTTTTTGTTTTTTTTTTTTGTTTTGTCACAGTCACAGGAAGAGAGCAGCCGCCGCCGTTGCCGTCACTACTTTCTCCTTTTGGCGACGTTGCCGAATGAATTGCAATGAAATTTTGAGGCAACGCTTCTGCTTCTTCTTCTCCTTTTTTGCATACAACATTTTTGTCAGAGATGGCAACGAGCTGAGACTGACACTCCGTTTCTGCTTCTATTTCTATTTCAGTCTCTATTTCTGTTACTGTTTCTGGGATTGCCTTGGGTACGGCGTATTTGTTGTTTGGCTCTGACTGGCTGGCTAGCTGGCTGGTTAGATGGTTAGATGGCTGACTGGATGGCTGGCAACAGCAACAACAACAGCAACAACAACAACAACAGCAACGCCTGCCAGGCAGTCGTCAGTCACAACTTTTGTTGTGGCTTGGCTCACAGCCAAAGCGAATAGTTTCTATACCCTCTGACTGCGCATCTGACTGAGTATGACAAGCTATAAAAAATAAACAAAATCATATTAAAGTTCTAGTAAAAATTTTGATTTTAACATGTATTTTTAAAGTACCACATGTATTGTCAACCACTCAGGATAAAACAGTCAAAAAGCGTTAACGATATTATTTAATAAAAATATTTGCAGAGAAAGCATTGAAAAATAATATATGAATTAATTATTTCTTACTTGGATTAGGAATACCGACCTTCTGACACCGTTTATAATTGATTTGATCCCGGTTTCCGGTTAGTAAACAACTCAAGTTTCAAGTGGAGAGAATACAAATTTTTGTCCTTTATTTGTGTTCAATTGCAGAGTATCTCATAGTCTAGCAGTGTTTGATAAGTATTTTCTTGCTTGTGCTGTTTCTTTGCAGCATACGGAAGTTTGGTTTTAGAAATCGAGCGACGAAACAGACAGACAGACCGACGACAGACGCTCTTACTTACTTCTACTAGCCCTGTCCTGTTCTGCTCCTGTTCTGGTCCTGTTCTGGCCTGGCCTGCTGGTCTCCCAATGGTCTGAAGCATACGTTGGCTCTTGGCTGGAATTCATTAAAGTCGACGGCTCACATATGCGTGCAAGTGGCAGGCAGCAATGAATTTTGGAGGCCAGTCCTTGCTAATTTTCCAGAGATTGAGCCACACTCTCCCACACTCCAATTGCGTTCGTCTCTCTCTTTCAAAGAAATGGTAAAAGAGTGAAAAGGGGATGTAGCTTTTACAGTTCGTTTTCTCGCTCTCGTTCTTCGTTTTTATTTGGGTCTGTTTTGTAAGTTATTAACATGACTTTATTAACACTCAATTTGCGGTCGTTGGTTGTTCGGAGCACACTTGCATTTTATTTGCCACAAAACATAGCGAAGCGTAAAAACTGCAAAAGGAAAAGGAAACAGCCAGCAGAAACAGGCAGCAGAGACAGCAACAGAAACAAGCAACAATTTTAAAAACGAGTACGCAAAAAAACAAAATATATATTGTGTAAAATGCACAAAAAAGTGGGAAATTATAGACACTGTGGGCATTTGTTTAAACAAGCCAAACACCACAGAACTTCGGTCGGTCTGTGACTGTGACTCTGACTCGGCACATGGAGAGAACTGCGGGCTGCCAACTCGATGCGGTTGGATTCTATACCAACTCCAGCTGCTACCTCATTGCCGACTGGTTACGAAAGTTTCTATTGCTGTCATTTAACCATACTATAGTTGCTCTGCAGGTAATATTGCCAACCACATGCCAACTGATGTCGACCAGTCAGATTGCGGGAGAATCAAAATAATACATTTATGCTGAATGAGTTTTAAATAATTTTCACTGTTAATATAATAATCAGAATACTTTTTTAGCTGCTTTAATTTTTTATTATTCTTACTATATTTATCACCCATCAGTTTGGGGCTGACACTCGCAATGCTTTTTATTTAATTTACTTGAAATTAAATTTTATATTTTCAGATATTGAAATAATTGAAATTTTTGTTGATCAATAAGTCACTTTATCTTTTTAGAAATTTTCAAACTCGATAACTCATTGTTAGCTTGAACCATTTTTACATATAATTTGTGAAGTAATCATTAAGCGAGTAATCCATTAATTGCAATTTAATAATCAAATTTTCTTTTTCCGTTTTTTCAAACAGTAGATTTCAATGCTGATTTCCATCAATCTCTCAGACTCTGTGTCAAAATAATTAATGTCGTATATTTGATGTCATCGTCTGACTTCTATTTGATTTTCCACGTTAATTACTCAGCTGCAAGGCGGAGAGACTGAAATTGGATGCAGCCTCAGGATGCAGGATGCAACAAGGACACTCCACTCCTGTCACCTGTCAGCCAGTTATGCAGTTTTTGCTGTGAACAACAGTGTTCAGTGTCCATCCATTTGTAAGAGGAATTTTGAGTGCCTAAAAGGCATCAAAGCAGCTCAAAAACTAATTGCAACTACACAAACAGAGCAAACCGGCAACAATTATACACAAAATTGAGGGTAAAAAACTTTATTAATTGCAAAAATGCCCTCGCCAGGCAGCAGAAATAGTTGAAATTGAGACTGAAGTGCCTGAGGGGTAGGTGGGGCAGGAGGGGAATGCGGTGGAATGGCTAGAAATGCGAAAAGTTGACAACTTCATTTGCAACGTTGCCTCGTCCCCTTTTTCCACAGCTCTCTTACCCTTAGTCTTTTACCCTCCTCCTTTCTCATTGTTCAGTCGCTCGCACCTACTTAACTTTTAATTAAAGCAAACAAAAGCTAAGGCGAAGGGGAAACTGTGGAGGGGGAACAGGGGCACCTCAGAGAAATATCAAATGACGCCAAGTGACAAAAACCGTAAAACGAAACGTGCAAATAAAATGTTGGCTGTAACAAAAGCTGTCGAAATTAAATGGGCCGCCAAAGCGGAGACGCTGAAAGAAAGCCCAGAAACTCTAAGTTGGATGGAGAATGGCAGGAGGATGGAGAGTAAAGAATAAAGGATGGGGATAGCGACAAGACGATGGAGGATAGAGGGCATGTCATTGTCTTTTTGAGCTTTTGCCTTTGATGTTTTTTCCAAAATTTGCATATCATGATACGCAGCTAAGACGCAGACACAAAACTTACACAACTTACACACACAAAGACTGCGAATGACACCCACTTTGAGCACTTTGAGGCTCCGAGATCAGCAGCAACTTTGACTTTCACTTTGTATCTGCTGCCTACAAATTTGGCATGAAATTTAAATGTCAGCTCAAAGATACTGTCCAAATAATATGACCTTTCCCTCTATTACTAAAACAAGTACAAAAAAAAACTAATAACTTTAAATAACGCTTTATCTGAAGTTCAATGCTTAAACTGCAGTACAGTCGGGAGTTAGGTTAAGGGAGAACAAAACTGATGTGTAAATGTGTGATAATAAAATTTATTTCAATAAATATTTAACGCAAAGTTATTAACGAAAACAAAAACATTAAAAAGAGTATAAATTGAACCTTTGTTTGGCCAACGATGCTGAGCAACAAGCAATTAAGCTCAGCAAATAATTTAATTTATTAATTGAATCAACTGCACAAAAAAAAACACTCAGAAGCCCATAAATTGTTGAAATGGCAAATTATGAATACATATATATTTATACAAAATATATGCAATTAAATACTAATGAGTGGCATTAATACTGGCGAATGTGCTAATAAGTTAAACAAAAAAAAGAAAACATACATATGGAGTATTATATTGCAAATAAAAGCAAATATAATAAAATAATTAAGCATTAACTGTTTACCTTCACTAAGGGTGTTAAAGTTAAAATAAAACTCTGCAAAATATGAAAAATTATTAATTAAATATTAAACAGAAAACAGTAAACAGTGCAAGTATATGAAACCGAAAGACTTATGTAAATATTGTACCCAAAAATATAGTCGAACATTATTGTCGTATTATGAAAATTCATTAGCAGATGTTTTCTTCAATTACAAAAAAATATACATATAAACTATACATACTTCTACAAATTAAATACAATTATAAAAAATTACAAACAAATTTTGAATTGCAACGAAAATCATTAATAAAATGTCTGCACTAATACAACTGTCAGCTTGACATATACAAACATACATACGAAAAAATGTGCGTATTATGGTTTGTCACAAAGAGATGTAAAGGAACAGCGTGTAAGTGGGAGACACTGAGATAAGAAGAAGAGGGAAGGGGAGCAATGGAGTCACGGCCACGCTGCATGGAAATTAAATGGCGTGCCATTTCCGTGTCGTGACTGTCATTTCCGTTTCCTGTATTTATACAAATCACAAAGTAAGCCAAATACATGCCAGGCACGCAAGGCGACGCGACTCCTCTGTTCCTATACATACATACATATATGAATTGTATATGCTTGTGTGTGTGTGTTTGCGTTTTTTTATGGCCACCGAAAAGTTAAAAAAAATACCGAAAAACGACCATAAACTTTAAATGTCTTTATGAAGCCAACAACAATGAGGCGAGCGCATAAACTTAAAATGAAATGGAATCAAATAAACAAACGTGTAGCGAAATAAAAATGAGTGAATCGTCTGATGGGTGTTTGTGGGTGTGTGAGTGTGAGTATGGGTGTGAGTGTGCGGGGTGCATATAACAGGATATTAACGAAATGTCAACATGTTTGACAAAGTGAAAATTACGCAAACAAAACACAGACAGACAGAGAGGCAAATGCCCAAAAAGTCGCAATGTGTGCGATGTGGGTGCATAAAAAATGAGCCAAGAAGGAGAGCATATAAAAATAAAATAAAGAGCGCAAAAAAGAACCGCTTAATTAAATTGTTTGCGGGCATTAAAATGACAAAATAACAAAAAAAAAAAGCAAAAAATAAAAAAAGCCCAGTTAACAGCAAAAGTGAAATGAAAACTTGAGCTAAGGCGGGTCACAAGTGTCGCCAGTGTCGTTGTCAAGTGTCGCCGAGAATAGAATCAGAGTGGATAAAGGAGGAGAAGAGGGGGAAAGGGGAGAAAAGAAAAGAGAGCAGAGCGGGGAGTGGTAAGCGGAGCGTGGAATGTGGCAAGCGGCAGACGACGACCTCATTGTGAAGGCGGATTAGCTGCTGACATTCAAGTGAATTGTAAGCGTGTCAAAGCATGGCGAAAGGATTAAACTAAGGATTATAACTGACACACACACACACACAAACATACTAATACACTAACACTAGCTAACGTTGATGAAGTTGTCAGCACTTTTAACAGCAAATTAAATGCTCAACTTTAAAGCTGCAACATTTTTTAAAATCAAAACTATTTTCATAAATTAGTAATTGAAAATTTAAATATGAATAGTCCGCAATTATTTTGTGATTTAGTTGACAATTCATTTAATTTTTTTTTAATTTAAACAATGCGCATTACATCATTAAATAAAAATGTGATTTTACATTAAATTATTTATAAAACCCATATTACACTGTTATTGCACAAACCAAATTAAAATTTTTACACATTTAGTTTTATAATGAAATTTAAAGCGATCTAAGTTATGGTTTAAAATACGTTATGAATCTTGGCAGAACATTTTTAAATATATCTCAATATTAAATAGTTTCCAAAGTGAGAAAGGCTTAAAAAAGAAGAGTTCCCAGATTAATTAGGCAGACTTCAGAGATTTAATATCACATTATTTTAAGCCTTTATTATAAGAATTGGGGGGTTTTTCAAATAGTGTTTTCAAAAAAGATTATCTCATAAGAGAATCATCAATAATTTTTTAATAAAGTCATGTTTAGAATGCTTTAACTTCAAAATAATCAGTAAGATTGGTAAATTTATTTTTATATTTGAGGAATGAATGAAAGAACTTGCTTTAATACAACGTTCTTACACAAGTACGTTCGTTACTATAAACATAATTTATAGATCAGATATCATGAACAAATCAAAAAGAAAACATTTAAAAGTAAGCCAAGATATAGTCACTTAATACTTATATAAACCAATTGTTGGCTTGATTTTGTTAAAAATGTACTGTTTTTTCTTAGAATTCATATTCTTATTTTAACGAAAACTTAAAAATTATATATATATTTTATTTAGTATATATTTATATCGGTAATGGGAGTGTCACTTATTGAAAGCTGAAGAGGACACTCTGGCTGTCAGTACGCGGAAAAATGAAATCAAGTGGCACTTAAGGATTCTTTTTTATACTATATAAAGCTCGGAGAACACACGTTACACGTTCTGTGTCGAGCGCCTTGTCATGCAATTTACATTAAATTCATATTAATAAAATTTATGTAATGCGATAAAGCGACTTCAGCGGAAGCAGCAACAACAACAACAACAACAATGGCAACAACTACAACAATGGTTGAATGTGCTGAATTTAAAGTCAACAATATTCGAATTTCGAATTTTGTGTGTGTGGCAAATTTAATAGTTAAATACATATACACATATACATATAAATTTGTCAATATGTGTGTGCATACAATATATGACTGTTTATGTGCGTATCCAATATTATGCAATTAATTGCATTGACAGCATTATGAAACCTTTGCGAACAATGCAAAATGACAGCTTCAATGCCCACGAAACTGGAGCAGGCTCAATAGGATCAGGCGACATTCGAGGCGTGGCTTTGTCTGGATGCCCAGACCACATGTTAATGGCCACTGTTGAGTGTTATTGTGGTCATAGTCCTTGTTGTTGCCATTGCAATTGGTATTGTTGTTATAGTTGTTGTTGTTGTTGTTGTTGTTGTCGCCAACAGCAATTGCAATTTAGTAGCAAAAAGCCTGTGTAAAGTGTTGCACTCGAGCAATTAACTCGGCGCCTTTTACCTCCCCACCTCCCCGTCTCCCCCCATTGCACTGGCCGTCAATTGCCCGAATGTCTCCTGGTCAGGTTTCGGCACTTGCCACTGCCACTTGCCACTCGCACCATGCGGCGTATGCGCAATCAGTTAAAGCGCAAATATTTTATGAGCCATGCGGCAACTGATTTGCATATTTGCCCAAATTTATAGCCTGACCTGGCACCGTTTCCAAGCCCTTCATCCCTTCACTGCTGCTGGTCGGGTATTTGTAATCAGCGTGACCAAAATTTAAATTCAAATGACAAAATTCTCACCGTGAGGTCAAAATGAAAGTTGCAGTGCACTCACTGGGAATTCAACAATATCATGAAAGCCTTGATATTATTGTAGATTAAAAAAAATAAGAAAACAAGCGGGAAAGGCTATAGTCGAGTTCCCAACTATAGGATACCCGTTGCTTATTTGAAAATGCATACAAAAATTTTATTGCATACTTTTAGGCAAGTACATTGCTTAAAAGCTGAAATCAGCCATTACTACCGTTCTGTTTGGTCTATCATGTTGCGATTAAGTAGGATGAGAGTTAATAACAGTAGTTAACGTTAATTACCAAAAAAACGTAATATTTTAATAACGGTGTGTGTGGTGGCCTCTCGCGATTTGCGAAGGCGGAATGGGGCTCACGGACAGACGGAAACGACTATATCGACTCGGCTGTTGATGCTAATCAAGAATATAAAGACTTTATAGGGTCTGAGATGCTTCCTTCTCCCTATTACACACATTCCAACGAAAACAATATGCCCTTTTACTTATTTTTTAAGTAAAAGTAAATCAGAAATAAAACTCTTAAAACAAATCAAAAGTTTCTGCAATTCAACGCAATTGAACATTCTTTGTTTTACTTTATTGCTCATCCTTTTACTTAGTTCAGTTGGTCACAGTTTTAAGTCCTTACCACAACTACGAGTGCGAGTGCGAGGACGAGTATCGCTCGATAAGTCTTTGTCTTTGTCGCAATGCAGCGCCATCGCCATTGGCCTGTCAGTGTCCAGCTTTGTCTTTGATTGAATTAAATTGCCTTGCCTTGGCTTGTAGGACTGTTAGTGGCCCGGTCCTGTTTCCTGTTTCCTGTTCATGTCGCCATGTTCCATGTCGAGCAGCCAATGTACGCATTCATTCATTTTCATGTCCTGACAGTTGCCATTGTCGTCTCCAGTCGAACCGAACGTGTTAGGATTTGAAGTTTCACACACACACACACACACACACTACGCACTGGGTCTAACCCCAAGTTATTGGCTGGACATACAACCAAGTACGGAGTACCAAGTATCGAGTACCGAGTACCATCAGCAGGGGGTTTCGGGAGAGGCGTATTGAAAATTAAAACCACACGCGATCATAAATAAAATGCCAAACCTGCACAAGAATCGTAGGCAAAAAAACAATAGAGAATAATAAAAACAAAAAAATATATGTATAGTATACAAAAAACAGAGAAGGGAAAAAACATTTAAAAACATTTAAAAAATTGGCACACAAAAAAATAAAGAAAAGCGTTCGAAGCCGCATAAAAATTGTTAAACGCCAAAAGCATCAGTAAAAATCCCCTCTGGCCAACAAACTGAATGCAGCAGCAATTTGGCGCAGATATTGTTTAATTTATTGCATTTTACAGCAGCGTGTCCACTCCGTCTTTTGCCTTTTGCTGGCCATTCTTTTTTTGTTTTTGTTTTTGTATTTATATTTGTTGTTATTGTTATTGTAATCCGTGTTGTTCTTGTTGCCGTCAATGGCCAACAATAAAGCAAAGGAGTGGCTCGACTGGTTGGTTGGTTGGTTGGTTGGTTGGTTGGCTAGATGACTGCCAGGCAGCTTGGTTGCAGTTCCAGTTGCCAGAGTTTGGCTCTGAGAATGGGAATGGGATTGCAGTTAAGTGCAGAGGGGCAGTGGAAGAGGGCGTGGCTGGTTGGCAGTTTAAGCCTTTTGACAAAAGCATTTTACGCGCTGTGGGGCAGCTTCTGGTCGCTGGCTGTTTGAATTTTTATGAAACTGACAATACGACATCGATCATTGGGGCTTCACAGCACGCTGCAGTGCCACGAACAGGAGAGAGAAGAGAAGGGAAGGGAAGAGAGAAACAGGGGAATGGGAACGCTGTCAGGACTGTCAACATTCACCGCAGCCACCGTCGTCAGCATATACAGGACATTTGTTATTGTTTTTTGTCGGTCAGCAACCATTGCAGTTTTATATGGCCAGTAATTATTCGCACTCGCCTCGTTGCAGTGCCTTTTGTTGTCCTTTTTCCTCTACATCTCTTTCCCTTTTCCTCTTTTTCTCTTCTGCTCTTTGCCATTTGCTCTATGTTTCACTTTATTTTGTGGAGTGCAGTTAATGCAGTTAAGCAATTTAATAATAAAGAAATAAACTCAACATTCTCAAAATTATCTGCTCGAATTAATGTGCTTTTTATTGACAGTCTTCACATTAAATTTCCATCGATTTTTTGCCTCCAACTTGTGGTTTCTTCTAATGACTGCGCTTTGTCATAATCCAAAGGCGAATGCTCAATGAACTGGCTCATTACGTTGATTGAACGCACAAGTGTACATATATGAGTACACTGAAAAAAATTACGGGATTCCGGTATAAAATCAATCTCAAACGAAGTCAAAAGTTCGGACACTTCGGAATTTCTTAAATTGAGTAAGAAATACTTCATTCAAGTACGATTTTTAAGTTCTTCTTTAAATATTTTGAATATCGGGCCTCTATAGGAATTTTTATCAGTGAAATAAAATTGTTTGGCTTGTTTTTGATTAATTTATTGCTAAATGGTTGCCATTTTATTCGCATATTATGTTAATTTAATAATATCCTGAGTACATATCTAAAATATACATGCTAAAAATCACAAATTTTCAACTTCAATTTATTAATAATTGTTTTTTCTCAGTGTATGCTCTGTATGCTCTGCTTATATGCTAATTTCAAGCTGACGCTGTGAAGACGCTCGAAAATAGCTCGCAAAAAAAGGGACATGTGAAATCAAGAAGCATGAGAAACGTTAACACACACACGCACACACACACACAGATACATACTCACATTCAGGCTGACACACAACAAAGACGCATTGGCTCAGAAGGAGCTCAGCAAGTGGCATGGCAACCCTGGCTTCCGTGTTGCCTTCTACGGTTTCGTTAGCCCGCTAAGCCTCATCACTGACAGAGTATGGCAAAAAGTGAGGTCACCACACTCACACACGCACACACACACTCTCACACACTCTCACTCACTCGCACGGACATACACACATGCATATTCAATTGGACAAGTGCGTGTAATTGACCCAAATTGTGATGAAATTGCGCCAAAGGAGCACTTTGCCAGTTCACCAACTCGAAGAGAATAGCAACAACAACAGCTGCAGCTGAAGTCGACCAAGTAAAAGTGAAATCAAACGCAAAGCTGGCCAAAACGAGGCTCCACAATCAACAAAAGCAAACTGCCCAACAAGGAATATCCATGGCCACCTCATAGCCATGGCCAATACACACACACACACATACTCATAGGTACACAGGAGTAGAAATTTGTGGGCCATTGATTGCATTTGGGCCATTGATGGACCAATGCTCATAAATGAAGGCAGCACAGTTGCAGCCAGCAAGCAGCTGCCACATCTACATCTATCTATATCTATATTAAGTATATACATATCTGTATCTTTGGGCTAATGGCAACATTTACAAATCTTTGACAGAGCTTTGTCAACTTGTTGTCGAATTTCGGGCATGTGCCTTAATAAAATTACAAAAGTTTGAAGCACTCAACAACGAAGACGCCAGAGAGCAGGACAAACAATGGCTAAGCCAAAAGCAGTTAAAGTTGCATTTAGTGAAGGCAGCTGTAAGTAAGTACAGCTCATTAATACTGAACGACTAGGACATACCCTGCAAGCGAAAGCAATTTAAATTGGATCAAAAGCAGTGTGAAATTAAAATAAAATTAATTTTATGTTTACATGACACTTTTTCCAAATAATTCATATAAACAGAAAAAAGTAGTCTAAATAAAATGAAATTTTTGTTATTATGACACTTCTTTGTGTTAATATTTTTAGTGAAAGAAAACGTTAGAGTATATAAAAAAATGTATGTATTTATGAATCTTTTTTGTCAATATTTTTATTAAAAGAAAAAATGTCAGTGCAAGTTGCATAAAAGTTAACATATTAAATGCACCCAAGTTACCCTTTTATGGTGCTCAGCATAAAAACTTTGGCAAGTTATCAACAATTACGCATAAACAAAATACACAAAAAAATAAAAGGAACCAAGCAAAAGTTGCGATAAAAAACACGCAGCATAAAAATAAATAAATGCCAGAGAGAAGACGAAAGATGAAAATAAGACAAAAGCAAAGTTGACGACAACGGCAATAAAAAGCAGCTGCAAGTCAGCGACAGGACAGATTTTTGGACAGTGCGGACTCATTTGCACTCAACTGCAGCTGTCCTCCAACTCCAACTCCAACTCCAGCTCCACCTTCAACTCTAACTCCTTCTCTTCTAGGAGCAGCTGCCTCACAATTAGGCACTGAGCTGCTTAGCTCTTAAGCGCTGTGACAACTTTTTAAGCAACTTAAAAGTGAAGTTTCCTCCGAAGTTGAAGTTGGCCAAGAGTCGCACTAAGAGTTACCGTCAGGTAAAGATGTACACAGATTCAGATGCAGATTCCAAGGGGAAATGGCGAAGTAGAAAAAGATGCACAACTCACAAACTCGTTCAGGTTGCGTTTCAGTTTCTTTTGTTTAAGTTGTGCGCGCACAGGAATAAATGAAGGTATCAAATTAAAATGCGCTACGGCGCTCTATGTGTGGGTGTGTGTGTGAGTTAGTATGTGTGTGTGTATCTGTGTGACTGTTGCGCTTGAGCAAGCAACTGCAGCTCTTTGGATACCTCTCTTGGCCTTTGTCTAAGACAAACAAATGCCAGCTAAAATTTAGTTGAGCATCCTTATTTCATCGTTTTTTTTTTTTGTATTTTGCTTTTTATTTTGTTTTTGAGTGTCGAGAAACTTCTGCGATACTGTGCACTCGTTTGGCATTAATTTTATTTGTTTGCCGACGCCAAAGACAGCCAAAGATGGCTTATACCTTGACGAGGCTATCAACATTTGCATTAACAGATGTTTGGCCATTGAAGTCTGTCATTTGCTAAAATACACTAAAATATATATATTTAAATAAGAAAACTAACAAAAAATTTATTTTTAAAATTTATATTTATATTTATTTTAATAATATATTAAAAATATTAAAAAAAACAATGTTAAAATGTAAGTAGCCTTATAATTATAAAATTCAAATTAATGTTGGATAAACACATTTATTTCATTCACTACTCGTATTAATCATTTTTAATCAAATATTCTAAAATGTTCTAGAAGCGAAAACAATAACAAAACTATGTGTGAGCTACATAATTATAATAAATTAAAATTATGTATTTTTACATTAAAAAATTAAATGAAGCTCAATAAAACTTTAAGAACAACTCTAAAGTGTAAAGTTAGTGGAAACATAAAAGCATAACACGCCTTCTGAAAAGAAACTAAAGCATTCATTGGGACAAGGAATTTGCATAGATTGACCTTTTTGCTAAAACGATTGACTTTAACCCAGCATATTTGAACGCTTGCAAGTCAAAGGCTTAGAAGCGAGGAGTGACAGTAAATGAATGTGAAATGTGTGACAGACAAACAAACAGACTGTGTCAACTGCCCAGTGTCCGACTGACGGACCTACTCTCAACTGACTGACAGTCTGAGAAAGACCAGGACAAAGGGACACAAGGACATAGGAGTAGGTGACGCAGCATTGAAGCGACGCATCGCATCGAGTCAACAACTAAACGCAGACTAACTGAAAAAAACTGTGACAATTTTCACTCTCTACCTCTCTCTCTCTGTCTCTCTCTTTATCGCACACACACTCGTTGGGCGACTCATTCGCTCCGTCAGTTACAAAATGGCTGCACAGACGCTGCACTTGTCGCATAATCCATACGATTTTTTCAACACTCCCTCAGTTGCTGTGTTGTTGCTGTTGTTGTTGTTGTTGTTGCTGCTGTTGCAACTGCTGCTGTTGCTGGTGCTGCTGCTGTTGCTGTTGCAATGGCCAGATATCAACACGGATCAAAGCGGCCATCTTTCTTGCACCAACACAATGGCCGCTTCCTGTTGTTGTCGTGAGTTGTGCTGTGTTCTTTGTTGCTGTTGTTGCTGTTGATGTTGTTGCTGTACTTTACAACAATGCGACATCAAGCAGCGAACGCGTAAAGCTTATCATCAACGCATGGCCAGCTGAGCTGAGCAGCAGCAACAACGACAACAACAGCAACAACATCAACAACAATCAACAGCAGCATTTCGTGCTGTTGACACTTTGGATTCGAGAATTTATGCAACTTAAAAGCGGTCAAGTTACGAATTTATGCATGGCACCATGCACAAACACATACATACACATACATACATACATTTATAGGCATTCACACACACACTCAGCTGGTGGGCGCAGTTATATAACTATATGTTTGCATGCACCATTTTTTTCCTGTTGCCGTTGCATAAATTGAGCAGCGTCGGCTCCGTTTTGGACTCCGAGTCCGATTCCAACTCCTTCTCCAACTCCGGATCCGGCTCTGAATGCACAATCGGAGCTGCAATTGCCAACTGGACACTTGCTGCTTACAATCGTTTAATTCTCTTCTGCTTTTGATGCTTTTCATTTATATTTTATTTTAATATTTAAATATACACTTGCCAGTGTTTAATTTTTTTTTGTTTTTAAAACGAACATTTAAAGATATTTGTTTTTTTTATGTCCTGCACAGAAAAAAGCGCTGACATAAGGTCACAAAATGTTCGATACGGTTTCGAAATAAATTGACAATTGAATAAATTGTTTTTTGTATAACATTTAAATAAATAATATTTAATTAGCGCCGACCAAAAATCAGATGTTTTCATACTACAATCAAAAAATAAAACATTTTTAAATAAATATTCTTTAAATATAACAAATAACAAAAATAATTTAAAGCAGATCCTAGAGAAATTACCAAAAATTCTTTTTATTATCTGTAAAGTATATTTAACAAAAATGCATAGAATAAATGTCACGATTTTCTTCGGCTTGTGAGCAAAATTTTAATTTATTTTTGTATTTAGTGATATTAGTTCTAAATGTTAAAACTATTGTGCTACCATGTTCTTGAAAAGTCATTGTGCATTCAACCTGCATAGAAAAATGCGTAATGAATTTGGAAATGTAAGCTAATATTTTAAGAGCAAATGAAATTAAAATTTAAGTTGCAAGTAACCCCAATTAGCTGGCAACCGCTTAGGTTCGACCCCTTTGCAGTTTCTCGTTTCCCATTTCTCTCTCTCTCTCTCTCGGCCGTACATACATATTCACTTTCAGCCCATTGTGCACCGTTAACCTCCAGCGTTAACCAACGCCAAAAAGCTTTCAGCCAGCCGCAAAAACGCTGCCAAGAACTAGGCCAGCAACCGGAGCTGCCAGCAGAGATGCGGCGCGTGCTGACGTGCTGTGGTCTCATCAAGAATCCCACACCACCTCACCACCCACCTCTCCCCCCTTTGTTGACCAGACTGGCAGCCAATCTTTGCCAGAGCCGCAGTCGCAGTCGGCGCCTAAGTGCAGAGTTGCATTGCGCGCATTACATAATAAATTCTGGGCTTATTTGCATAGTTTTGTGGTTGCGAACAATGTCCAAGCCAAGTTAATGGAATTTCGTAATAAATTTCGCAATGAGTTGGTTAAACAGAACTCACAACTGCAATGAGCTCTAAAAAGCTGTGAACTTTGGCCCATGCTATTTTCATCAGCACATTTTGATGAGAGTTAGAGCAGAAGCATAGCAATTACAACAAGTGCCAAATGCACATCAACAACACGAAGGGCACCAAGGCGGCATCTGTCGGGGAGTAGGGGCAACTACCGAAGCTAAAGAACTACGCCGACGACTTTTCAACAACTGTCGTCGACTGGCGGCTGTCGCCGGAAGCAGCAGCAAAGTTGCAGGCTGGCAGCGCAGTCAGCGCAAGCAGCGGAAACGACAGCGCAGTAAAAGTCGCACTACTTCTGTGGTTGTCAGTTGTTTTAACAGCTTAGCTGCCCCAACTCCCCTCTCTCTGTCTCTCTTCATCACCATCACCATCTCCCTTCACCTGCAGCGACCACTGGAATCGGTCTGAAGATTGCCACGGAAATGTGCTGTCAATTTACGCGAAGGAAGACGACGACGACGACGACGACGACATCAACTTTCAAGTTCTGCCCTTAGTTTGATTTGCACTTTGCTCGCAAGTTTGTGACTAGCTTTGTTATTGCCATATAACGCTAAAATTATACCCGAACAATGTTTAACAACCACGCAATATTTACTTATAATTTAAGACCATTGTATTATATTTCTGCTCAACTCATATACATAAACTTTGCATAATTTTTGGAGCCTACAGTTGGCAACGGAAAAATGGCGGAAGAACTTTAAATATTGACAGCAACTGTCGGCAACTTATGCTGCCGTCTTTTAATATCCTGGTCTATCCTGCTGCACATCATTAGTTTTGAGTTTTGTAAAATTAACTTGTATCCCACACATTTTGCACTGATCAAAGTTTTTCTTACTCCCACGAGTTTTTATTCCTTTTTGTGTGCGCAACGATGAAATGTTTGACACTTTTGACTGCAATTATAAATTATATTCAATTTGTCAAGGCAAACGATATGTAAAATGGCTTGAGCTCAAATATATATACAGGGAATTTAGCATATGACTTTGCAGACTTTTAAAATAGCTTGAATTAAAAAAAAAATAGGATAATAGAAAGAAAAACACAGTATTTATTTAACATGATCATTTTTTGTTATTTTGTCAATTGATTAATACTTATATATAGATTTTTTTTTAAAAAAATCTTAATATTTTTTGTCGATTTAAACGCGATTCAAAGTTTGGATTTACACCGCTAGTACTTATATTATGTTATTCAAAAACAATTGATTCTGATTTTAAAAACAGTAAAGACTTATTACCAATCTTTCTTTGGGAGTAATATCTCAACATAAAGTAACTGATTCTTACTTGAATTCCAGGCCATTCTTAAGTCTTCAAATATTTTTAAAAATAAAATTTGTTTTTCAATTCTAAATGCATCAGCTTGGATGTGGCACATAAAATGCAGTGTCACTCTCATGGCTTAGCCCAAATACTTTACGTCTTTAATAGTGGCCTACCTCAACATAAATACTTCAGACGCAGGCAAATTTTAACTCCAAGTCCAAAGGCAACTGGTGCACGTATCTGGAGCTAAAGATAAGGATGCAAGGATCGCGTTGACAGGACGTAAGCAGGGACAGAGGCAGAGCAGAAACAACCAAGCAACCGGTCTGGACAGAATTATTACTAATGTCATAGAGAGAGGCGACAAAAATATATAGTCCTGCCTTATATATGTATATGTATGCAGGGAAAAAATCATTGAGGCAATGGATGGAACGAGAACGAGATGGAGATGGAGATGGAGAAGGAGATGGAGACGGCGAAGGAGGGGCATCAATCACAAAAGAATTATGTTGGGGTAAACAAAAGCATTTGTCATGAAACAGCAGACAACAACAGCAACAACAACAACAACAGCAGCAACAACAGCAACATGTGCCAACGGATTGAGGACATTAGCTTGAAAAGCTGCTACTGGCCAAGGATTCAGGACTTGGTTGCTGCTCTGTCAACTGTTGGCTGCTGGATGGTCAAAACTTTAGCACACACACTCGAAAAAAACCAAGGCACATAAATCTGTGCCCAGCAAAAAGGTGCATATGCATGTGTGTGTGCGTGTGATCCTTTTGAGTAATTGCACACATTTAAAATTCTTTTCACACTTGATGCCAGAGGCAAAGGCTCCTCGCTCTCAGTTTCCCACATGCCACATGCCCAGGGGGCAACAGCTCTTTGATATTGAAGTTTGGGGTCAACATCCGCCAATTTTTCATCAGGCATTTATGCATAATTTCTCAAAGAATAAACGAGTAGAAAACTACACTATCCTTTTGCAGTTTTCCTGAGGGCAAATTCCTAATCGCTTAGCCATCCATGTTGTGGCTAAATACTTGCTAGCAGTTATTAAATTTTTCTGCACTTGCTGCAAGTAATTTACCAAAAAACCACAATTTCAACCCACATATTGTCTGGGTAAAAGGATTTGCCTGCGTGCCAGAGCTTCTAAGAGCTTCTTGGCTAAAAATTTGCATTTAAATGAGTTTGGCCCAAAGGCAGCGTATCGAAACTAAATATTTGCCATGTGTGCGCCATGGCAAACGGCAAGTGGCAGTGGCTGCCATCAGGTTATTTTTACAACTTATGCAACAATGCACACATGTACACAAATATTGTGCCACAACACAACAACACACACACACACACTCCAGGAGAGTAAAGAAGGTGTGCCAAGACGTTTTCCCAAGAGAAACGCTTGTATTTGGCTAACTTACAGATGTGCCAGGAAATGATAGTAATCGATTAGACATAAACAAATAATATAATAAATAAAATAAATAAATAAACAAATGGAGAGTTAAAGAATTAAATCAATAGTTCCAACGATCATTAAAATGTATTTTATTATAGTAGCTTAGGTGCAAATAATAAGTTCTTAATAACTTTAATTAGTCACTCATTCAGATATAAACTTCTTCAGTTTCGTTGGGAATGCCAAAGAAACAAAAATCTTTATTGAGAGAGAAAAAAGTTAGTTTAATCAATTCTCAAAAAAACATCAGCTTTCAATTTACGAGTACTTACATAAAATAACTCTTAAAAATAAAAGAATACTTACAATTTGGAAAAACTTACTCTACCTTTTAATACGAGTAAGCTATTATAATTTCTTAATCCTCCCACAGTTAAAATCTTGTTCGACAACAAAATTGCTAAGCTGTTTCCTTTATGATTTTACATTAAGGCTTTGCACCTAAGCCAGCTGTAGTTAATACCCTATACTCGGATTTAATTGCCGAAAATTAAATAGATGATATACAAATTTTACAGAACATAGAAGATGTGGCAATTAATTACAAAAAAAATAATTTGATCTTTACGGGTAAGTCGTTTTGCATTTAAAATGTATTTAAAAGTACTCTCATTGTATACCATTTTTTTAAGCAGAATTTTTCTTAAGCAGATTTTGTTTTACTTTTAAGCCAAGGCTTAAGTGTTAATGCCCAGAAAGCCAGCTGAAAACCAACAATATGCTTTAAAGCATTGTTCGACAGCAAAACAAAAATATTTACAAAAACAATTAAATGGAAAGTAAAGCTAAAAGCTGTGCCGAAGAAAAACCAGAAAACAAAGTGACCAAAAAATGTTTAGCAATTTGTTGCTTATTTTCTTATATTTTTATAACATTTTACTAAATTACTTACACAATTTTTGAATGCAGCTGTTGCCAGTAAAAACAACAACAACAACAAGAAGGGGAAAATACAATATTTGCAATGTATACAAAGAAACGCCAAGGGAGAATATTCAGCTAAACTAAGTGGCAACCAGAACAAGAGAAAGGGTAGGAAAATATATGGAAAAAAGGGGGATTGGGTATACCCTTCCTCTCTCCCTCTCACCCTTTTGAGGGGGGTAAGCTCAGGCTGCACAAAGTCATGCTCCATGAAGCAAGTTAAGTAAACTTAATTGCAGCTGCCTTCCGCCTTCCTTTCTAACAAAAAAGTGTGCCAATTTTTGAAGAGCTTGTGGTTTGTCTACTTTAAAATTTACTAAGCTGCCCAAAACGAGATGCCTTTAGTCAGTCTTACGTCTATATATATTAGGGTGTCCCTTATTTGGTCAAAGTCAATATTTTAAAACGCATACGGGCTAGTTCTGTTCATTAGGTCCTAAAGCACTCAGAAATAAATTTTTACCTCAATCGGAGTATGATAACCCGTGCCGACTTGGATCGGAAAATTTAAAGATTATATGGGACAAAAAAAATTTTTTTTTTTTTTTTAATTTTTTTATTTTTTTGTTTTGTTCATTAGGTCCTAAAGAACTCAAAACCAAGTTTTCACCTTAATCGGAATACGAAAACCCATTCAAATTTGCATCAAAACATGAAAAATCATCGAAAAATGTCTAATCAGTGTTAAAATACTGTTTTTTCATGTTTCGATGCAAATTTGAATGGGTTATCGTACTCCAATTAAGGTGAAAACTTGGTTTTGAGTTCTTTAGGACCTAATGAACAAAAAAAAAATAAAAAAATTAAAAAAAAAAAAAAAATTTTTTTGTCCCATATAATCTTTAAGTTTTCCGATCCAAGTCGGCACGGGTTATCATACTCCGATTGAGGTAAAAATTTATTTCTGAGTGCTTTAGGACCTAATGAACAGAACTAGCCCGTATGCGTTTAAAAATATTGACTTTGACCAAATAAGGGACACCCTAATATATATGTATAGTATGCTATATCAACTGTCAGGCCGCTTGCCAAACCAATGACCTCTTGACATGCACTTGCTAAAAAGCCAAGCAAAACGTTGACAAACCGCCAGAACAACAACAATAGCGAGTGTTGAGAAAGTGTGAGACTATAGCATACCCTGTACAAAATCTTGTTGATAAGTATTGATGAAGTTTTAAGATATTTTTAAATTTATTATTGGTATGCTCTGTATTCCAAATATAGAAATCTATTTATATGTAGCTCAAGTTCTTGATTAAAAATCTACTTAAGATATTTATATCATTGACATTTCATTTAAATTTACATTTTTTGTCACATATTCAGAATTTTTAGTTTGAAAAAAACTGGGCTCGATTCCCCCTGTTATTTTAAGGAAATCATGTGTTTTAAAGTTCTTTGGAACGAAATGCAAAAATATATTTCCCGTCATTAAAATCAAAAAAACATTTTTTGTGACTAATGCAATAGCTTATTAGTCTTTTGTGCTTGTTTCTTTGGGAATTTTCAAGCTAAAAAAGAATAAAAAATATATAAATAAATTTGGCAAGTCCTGCATACCCCGTTATTTAATCGTTGTTTCTGCCGACAACAACTTAACTACATAAGCGTAGTATGTATGCATGGGTATGTATGTTTGTAAGTTGTTGCTGTTTTCTGTTTTCTATTCATTTGCCCGGCGACTGGGGGCACTTTTTGCACAGCGTTGATTTCCGTTGCTGTATGTAAAAGTGCAACTTGAGGCGCACTCACACTCAAGTGTGTGTGTGTGAATGTGTGTGTGTGTGTGTGTGTGAGTGTAGTTGTTTTGTGTATGTCGACTGGCAGCAAGTGGTTAGAAAACTAAACTGTTGCCATGTGACAAGTGGCAGCTTGACGACTACTATAGGAATGAAGGAGATGCCGACGAAGTGACTCCAACGTAGACGACGACGACGTAGATGACGACGACGGCATCAACGTCAGCATCAATGACGCTTGGCGCGCACTTTGCAGCAAACAAAAAGGAGGCAGAAAGAAGGATCCAGCACCTGCTGCGATACATGCAACTGAGGAAGCAAACAGGCATGAGGATGATGTTGATGTTTTGAGCAGGGCGACAACTTTGGCCTGCTGTTGTTTTAGCTAAAATCCCAAGTGCACACTCAAAATTGCCACAAAAGGTACAGAAGGGCAACAGAGGCAACAGCAGACGCTCATTTAAGCACTCAAGTAATGAGTCGAGTCGAATCGCCAGCGAGTGCGAGTGCGAGAGCAGTCAAAAGGGTTAAGTACAGGAATTTAAGCGACTCCTTCTACAACAATGTCTATTGAACTCGCACACGCGGGGTTAAAGTTGAACTGCACAATACACACAAAGGCCAAAAGCTGAATAAAAATGTCACTTGGCAGCACAATACATGGAAAATCATTTAACACTGAAATCGGATTATGAAGCTCATATGAGAAAAGAAGAAGAAGAAGTCAATACATTGGTCGCTTGCGAAGATTGTCATCACTTGGCCAAGGCAACAACGGGCAACAGGCAACGGGCAGCAACAACAATTGAAAATCATTTGAAACCTTTCAAATGTCTCACAAAAGAAATTGATTTCATTTCAGCACTCGCTCCATGTCTGAAGATTTGATTTAAATTTACACGACACGCTCTCCCTTTCCTTTCAACGTCTTTCGCCTCTTGGCCAACAGCTGCCAGAGGGAAAGAGAGAAAGAGAGAAGGAGAAAACTGTGTTGACGTCCATTGCAGCTGTCTGTCTGTCTGCCTGTCTGTTGCATTTGCCGGTCAAAGTGAGAAATGCATAAAAGATATGACTTGCAGAAATTCAATAACGTAAGCAGGCGAAAGAGATGCGAGAACTGGAGCGAATTTAATCCACAGCCTGAAAGTAGGCAATGCAAATATAAAGCACAAAGTGTTGAAGGATGCAATTATTTGTGTAAAGCAGAAACAGAAGAAATTACTGAATGACATTACATTAAAATAAAAAACAAACCTAAGCAAAATTATAACAAATAAAGCATTTGTTTAACAACCATTAAATTTGAAAATAATTTCTACTTACTTAGCTTTTGTCCAATTTATGCAATCTGAAATTGAACTTAATTTAACTTAGTCAAATCCTTATAGATCTCAGATGGGCATATCAAATTAACCCAATTTATATTATATCCCTATCAGTTGATGTACCTTCCTTTTGGCCAACAACAAACTTCCAGTTAGTTAACTTCCAGCACATTAAGTTTTGGAAATCAGCTTAACTAATTTTCACGTCTACAAAGAACCCTTCTTAGTAATTCAATTAGCAGTAAATCTTTACAAATAGGAGACTGGACACACACAAATACACACACACACGTACACATACCCAAACATGGGTAATACTTTTTAATATAAATTATGTTGAAACTAGAAAAGAGCCCAAAAAACAGCAGCACGGGCAGTTAATAGTTTTGCCTTTTGGTAACAAAAGGCTTACCTCCGGCCAGCCGTGGGCGGATTTATCTATCTATTCTATTTTGTAATTTTTAATTTCGCAACTAATGCGATTATTTACAGCTGACGGAACACTCCGGCAATAAAAATGACCAACGTGTAAGCCACGTTTAACACTCGGTTTATTTTTAGTTAACGGCCCCAGTCCCCGACACATTCTAAAACAACAAAAAAAAAAGTATAAAATAAAACAAAAACAAAAAAGAAACAACAAAACCAAAACTATTCGCTTAGCTCAAACTTTAAGCTGTATAGAGTTGCAAGCCAAAATATAATAGGGCCAAAAAAATAAAAAAAAACAGTTGTGTGTAGAGTGTCGAAACTTGTATACTCTTGATAAATATGCTGTATTTAATGAACATGATTTGCAAATTTTATTTTACTTTATCATAAATACAATAATTAAGTCTATTTACTTGATAAATACTTATTTTTCCTACCTCTAATATAATTATGAAACTTTACCGATTGATTAGTGTTTAATTTGAATATTATACATTCAATATGTGCTCTAATTTTAGAATTGTTTAAATACAGATTTAGAAATAAGTTCACAAATATATATTAACATGAAAAAAACTTGACTTGATTGCTTAGTTATGTTATTCATAAATTTATTCAAATTAATGAAAGAACAATAATTTAGATTAAATAAATAAACGATGATTATATAATAAAAATATGTATTTAATCATTATTATTATCATTCATCATAAAAATTAGTTTACTTTAACAAACTGCATCAGATATTTGTGTTTCCCCGTTTAAGTATATTACGTATACGTAGAAAATCTGTCTCAAAATGCAGCGAGGCGTGCAAATCGTGCGAAAAGTTAAAAATGACCATGGTCCAACCCGGACATTGTTCGAATGGGCGGGAATCCGACCACGCCCACGCCCACACCCCCGCCCACAATCAGTTGGCCAGCTCATATCCCATTTGACATGCCAAGAACTTAAAGTCCGGCCACGTGTCCATTTGCAGTTATGACCGCTTAAAGAAGCGGCCAACACTTAACATTTAATTAAAATTTTGCAATTACGAGCTAGGAGTATCAACTTGATGCTGGGGAGAAATTGCTGAGTTAGCCGAGTAGCTAGAGACAAAGACAGAGATAGAAAGAGAGAGAAAGAGTTTACTGGGCTGCCAACTGTTTATTTATTTTGACGAGCCAACAGAATGTTGCACTATAGTCTAACAGTTATTTCATTCTACTTGGCTGATCCCTACGCTAATTGGCAATTGATCTAAAAGGCATTGTTCAAGATGTAAGATCGAATTGCAGCTATATGAAAGATTTCTGAACAATTAATTAGTTGCCTTGTGCCAGAGCTTTTCTCTTTCTTTTATCTCTTATCTCTCTGCTCGCTTAACAATCATTTTTGGGCAGGATGCATTACAACATCCTTTGGCTACAGCTTCTCAGTCCCTTCGCATGTCCCAAATGTCTTTAGAAATTCCTTTGTGTGCGTTGCACGTGCCAACAATGTATGCATATACCATACATACATATATGTATATTTTGTGGGCTGTGGGGGCGTGGCATCAAAGTGCATGCAAAATACGTGCCATGCATGCCCAAGTCGCGTGCTATTTATTTTTATTACGCAAAGCATCCAAAGTTTTACACATTACTTTTATTCAGCTGCATAGCAAGTTTTGTAGTACAAAATCACATAGGTGGCAGCCAAGCGACAAGCTGCTTCAAAGCTCCTCCAACTCCAACTTTAACTTGGACTCCGACTCCGACCCTTCTAACATATATCCTCCTGACATGTTTAATAAATGGCAGGAGCTGTCAAGAGGCCACATTGTTTGTGTTGCTTAACCTTCAAGTAACTGACTGCAGCAAGCTCCAGTTTCCAGTTCCCCCTGAAACAAACTCTCCATACATTGTCTATGAATTATGAGTTTTCTAACAGACAATGGATTGTTTTCACAGCATATGCACTTTTTTGATTTCATTTAAATATTTTTCTTGCACAACTTATAGTATATATCATCAGCATTTGAAAATATTTTATATATTTTATGGATTCTCAGAAGCCGCAGTAAACATTTCAATCAACAATCAGTATAAATTAATTTCAACAAAAATATATTTGTATTTGCTTTTGAAAACTATTGTAGACATTCAGTTTGGTCATAATTTGACCAGTTATATGTTGAATTTGGCTGCGTATACATTTTATTTATATTCAAATAACCAAATATTATTTATTGTTTTATTATACAAAGAGTATCTACATTTTTGAAGTTATTAGAAAAACATAAACAGCATGTCACCTAACATTAGAAATATAAATTCAAGAAAAAAATACATTTAAATTTATTTAATTAAACTAAATTGTAGAAATACTCATATAAATAATAAAATAAGTTAATCATATATTACTTAAAGTCATACCATGTGCCTGAAGTGCATTCGACATTCACTTAAACCAATTCCAACTAACTTGGCTATTTTGTTTGCAGAGCCTGCCAAACATTTGGCAAATGTGCGGCCATGTTGCATATGAAAAATAAATTATGCATCTGGCCAAACGAGCCAAAAACGCGTCGGAGTTTCATAGGGCTAATTAGCGACTGACATGGCCAAAACCGAAAGGCCATAATCAAATTACACAAAACGCGATGTGAGGCCAATTAAAGGGGGTCTATGAAAATTCTGTAATTTTCATTATGAATCAAAAATTGATGGAAAAAACAGTGCCGCAATTAAGCAGCAAAGAAGTCCAAGGGAAAGAGATGAAATGGAATGGATTAAATTGAATTGGGGCTCGAACTGGAGATGGGCTATGTATATGGACGTTGTTTAGCACCTAGCGATGGCTATAAAAATGTGCAATTTTCGCAACACATATTTCCCTTTTGGCAACAAGCCAACAAAACAAACAATGAGAAAAAAAAATGAGAATGGAGAAGCAAATAGAAAAGCAAAAAAAATTTGCAGGCCGTAAATAACCGAGGAAGCCAAGTAAACAGCGACTGGCAGCCGCAAAAGCCAAAACTCACTGCGAATTCGAATGCGAATATTCTTGGAATTTTCATTTATTGTAGCGAGTTTGTTTGGTGGTTGTTGTTGTTGTTGTTGTTGCTTTTTGTATTGGTGTTAGTAACTGGTGTTGAGGTCGCATACTTGTAGTTAGAAAATGCCCCATCCGATCCTCTGCTGTCAGCCCAATTTGTCGTTGTGTATGTGTGTGTACGAGTGTGTGTGTGTGTGTGTGTTAGTGACGGTGCGGCGTAACGGCCTTGCTGGTACTGCCACTGCATTGTCGCTTCATTTTTGCAGCAAAGTGTGGCAAAATATGTTGACAGGAAATGTTATGCGAATTTCACTGCGTATAAAATGAAATTTACGTGAGCTTTTCGCTCGACCTTTCTTCGCGTTTGTTTGTTGTTATTGTCACAGCTTTCTTTTTATTTTATTTTCCTTTTTGGCAATGAGCGTACAAACGTATTTGAATTTTTATGAAAATACTTAGTACAGTAGCCTGTTGCTAGACAGTACATATACAGATCTGATTAATGTCCAAGTAAATAAAATAATTATTAAAACGTTTTTTAAATACTTTTCTAATCGCTGCTATTAATCTGGAACTTCCATCTAATGTAACAAGTTGAAATCTCTAAGTAGCCGGTTTTTCATATTCTAAATGATTTTTATGAGCGTCGCAGTATTGTAAATAATTATATTTAAATGCAATTTTCCGTATATTTGTACTTATAACCGGTTAACATATAAACCGTAGTAGTAAACCGTATTATTTGTAAGCAGCTTGCAAGAAAGTTTGCTTAATTTTTTAGATGAGGAAAGCATCCTTTAACCAAATACTTGTTGTTTTACTCCTCAGAGATTGAAGACATAAAATCTGTGAATTTGTTGAATGTACAACCACAAAAAAAACCTCTTTACGAGGTAAAAGTCTAGTGACGAAAACATTTTCATGCCCCATAATTTCTGATATCCAATTTTGTGACGAATAATATTAAGTTTTACACATAAATTATTTTAAGCAAAATTTTGGCACTCGCTGTTTTGCGCAGTGCCGAATGCAAAAATTTTGTTTAAAATAATTTATGTGTAAAACTTAATATTATTCGTCACAAAATTGGATATCAGAAATTTTGGGCATGAAAATGTTTTCGTCACTAGACTTTTACCTCGTAAAGAGGTTTTTTTGTGGAATATCAGAAATTTTTGAATAAGACCTCAGAAATTTTGAAATTGCAATATTTTTTGACAGTATAGCTTTGTCAACTTTGATTATTGTTTGTACAAGCTAAAGCAAATTGTCTGGCAACACTGGTCCCCTTTACAAACACACATGCCCAGCGCAAAAGCTATCAGCACTCTTAAACTCTGGGTGCTATGACACTTAGCTGCTGCTATCCTATTCCCATTCTAAGTAAAATGTATGTATTCAGCTAACAGGTAATTTCCGCATTACGCTGCAAGCAGTGCAAAAAGCCCTTCATATGCATATGTACATGCAGTAGTGTAAAGGTAAAAGGTATATTCAGTTAAGAGGTAATATCTTGTCCAAACGAATTTTGACAAATATGTGTTATATGTCAAAAAACGCGGAATCAAATTGCCTATAACATATAACATATTTTAAAGTGATTTCATGTGTAGATTTTTCTTAAATCGCCAAAATGTGGAAAAAAATACCTTATTTCACCTGTAGCTGTTTACCTTTTCGCTTAAAGAAAAAATTTTGAAGGTACTCATAAGAGCCCTTCGAAATACCTTTTCAACGATATATAGATCGCATCTGTAGCTTCTATCGTTTGGATGCTATGGGTTTCAATTTTAGCGGTTTTTAGCGATTTCCCGCTAAACTAGCTTTTTTTCGAAAAAGTCGTAGAACAAACGTTTCTAGATTTTTGATCGGGAACAAGTCCTCATTCAAACTTTAAAGCTAAATCAACGCTTTGATACTAACAAACAAACAAACAGACAAACAAACAGACTGACTTTTCATCTCATTTTCGGAAGGCCCCTAAAAATTTCAAAATTAATTATTTTTTGAACCAGTTGTCCGATTTTGATGATCGAGGTGTCATTCGACGCGTATTTTTTATGAGAATTGTAAAAAATTCAACGAAAATTCAAAAAGGCTCCAACGGCCCCATTAGCTCCAATAATTTAAATTTTTCCCCTCCCACTTACACCTGTTTATCTCACGAACCAGGTGAGTTTTCAAAAGTCTTAGTATGCACATCGGTATATAACTCGACCTGATCGGACAGTCATAGCAAATCTTCCATTCTTCCTGTGTATATATGCTAGTCGCCTTCGCACCCTTCGTGCTGCTTTCGTCACTAGCGCGGACTGCCGTCCGCAGTGATAAAACATTGTTAAAAAGAAATACCAGAGTCAATATGCCATCAAGTTTTTATAATTAAAAAGAAAAAAGCTTATCAAATTCTTAATATATACAGTATTTAAATTACGACTAAGTTATTTTCATAACAAATTCCCATAAACTGGTTTAACTGACTTCACTGTAATTTGTGATGTACAAAAATCAAATGAATTACTAGAAATTGAATCAGTTCTCAAACAATGAGTAAGCAACCAACTTACTTGGCTTCAGCGCTGCTGCTGTTGGCATTCTTCAATTTGGTTGAAGTAAGTGTGTGGTAGAGAAATGCAATTATAAGATACAATTTCAAAGATACTATTCCAAACGCAGTGCCGTCATCCATTTGACTTCTTTGACGAAAGCTTTGATGATTTTGTGGATTGTTTAGTCGCTAATAATCTGACGCACGACGAGTATGAACTGTTTGAGTCCTTTGAGAACAAAGCAAACTTGCTGCAGGATAAAGTCGAGCTAAAATACAAGTGCAACATTGACTGTCAGCTGCAGCGGCAACCTCTGAAATGGTTAAATCAAGAGGGTCGCATGGACCTGCAGCTAATGAATGCGACACAGGAGGCGGGAGATTCTATCACCAGGTGCATGGCAGGTGCTCCTAATGAACAATGCGAATACAGCTTCAAATTGGTTATATGCGCCTATCTGGCCAATCATCCAGTGATTGATTATGATGACGAAGAAGATGAAGACGTTGATGAGCTGGAAACCGATTATGATTATATGACTACTGAAACTAGTAGTGATTAATAAATGAAACTTTTTACGATTTTATTGAGGTTTTTAAATACCCTGTAACTATTATTTGTCATTTATTTGATCATTAAATTACATGAGTTGCTATAATTAGTTTATTAACATTCCAAAGTAAACGAAAGCCAAATTAGATACGCGAATGACACGTTTTAATAATTTAAAAAGATTTAAATACTATAGATATACTGTGACACATATTGTATAATATAAAATATAAATTATAATAAGCAGAAATAAAAAAAGGCGTGTTGATAACCAGTATGATAACGTGTTTAATATTATTTCCAATTGTATATTATTTTATATTTTAATAGAAACTAATTAATTATGAAAACCCCGGCAACAACAGCTATAAAAGAGCTGTTTAGAAATGTTTTTAGATCAGTTTTATAAATTCTGTTGAAGAGAGAAACATTTTATACAATGACTAATATTTTATATTGTGTTTGTTTCCTTGCTCTGCTCTTCGTCCTGGTTCAAGTAAGTATTATGCCTACAAATTATAAATGTAAAAGAACTCACAACCCATTTAAATATGATAGAGTTATTCTGAGGACGATATGGCCGAGGCAGTTGAGACTTGTATGAAGGCCAACGACATTACCTATGAGGAGTATGGCGAAATCTTGAACAGAACTAGCTCCGAGGAGGATGGGGACAGTATTAAAAGGAAGTATAAGTGCTTTGTACACTGCCTGGCCAAGGAAATGGATATAGTCGACTCCGACGGATATGTTGATATGGAACTCGTTGAAAAACAAGGAGAACTTAGTAAAAAGAATTGGAACGCATTCTCAGAGTGCAAAAAAGAGAATGATCACTACTCGGATATGTGTGAATATGCCTATGAATTTCTAGATTGCTTAACAGAAAAACTTGATTTCAACGATTTTAACAACGAATCTGAGTGAGCATCTGAAATACCATTTAATAAAACGAGTTTTTATTTGAATACTTCGAATAGAAACAGCTATCAGCAATTGTATAGTTAATATGTACATATTTGCTGAATATAATGCATAATTATAAATATCAAATCACAATCGATTTGTGTCAAATGAACTCCATAATTTGCACTTGTTCTCTTCTAAAACTTATAAAATGAATTTAAATGCTTAAAAATAGGTGTCAAATAACGAATGCAATTAATTAATAAGTATACCGCATTTGGCTGATTTGCA
>JBAMBL010002109.1:0-42912 GCA_037043405.1 Drosophila subquinaria | reverse complement strand
TGAGAGTTATCGTGAGTTGTTAGCATTAAAATGTGCTATAATCAAAAACAAATTTATATATAAATAAATAAATACAATGTTTTTAAATAACTTTTTAATGTTATTAACTTCAAACATTTATATTTTCATTGAAACGATAGTTGAACGATATTTTTGTGCACATTCCTAGCAAGCTTTGAGCTCACCTGTGGCTTTTTCATGACACGAAGAGTTGGCAACACTGGACCTAAAAATTGAGCCAAAAAGAAACAAAAAATGAGCCAATTCGAAAAAATAAGTGCCATTGTGCCAACAGCCAGTTTTGGCGCAAAAACGCCAATTGTGGCAACACTGGACCTAGCAGCCCTCTTCGAAGTTTCGTCGTTAGCCCGGTTACAATCAGTAACAATTTACCCGCGAAAACGGTTAAAACGCTGAACGCTGAAGCGCGAGAATTTCGATAGCGGTTACGTGAATGCGAGCGAGCGAACATAACAAAAATATAAAAATAGAAGTGGAAGCAACAACAACAACAGCAACAAATAATTTTTACGTGCGCATGCGCCTCACACTTTATCTTCGCAATTCCAATTCACCTTCTCCGTCTTCGTCTCCGCTTCGTCTCTCTCTGTTTCTCGCGTTACCACTTTTCTTTGTTGTTGATTGATTTTGACTCGCAAACATCGCTTGCTTATGTATTTGTGCGTTGGTTTGAATGTGTGTCTCTGCATGCAAAATACGAAAAGAAACTGAAATTAAATGAAATAAAATAAAATTGAATTTAATTAAATTCAATTAAAAAAGCAATAGCAAAAAGTGCACAAAAATAACAAGGGCATTAAAACATTGCTATCAACAACAATAAGAACAACAAACATCAAGAACAACAGAGAAACAAACACAGATCAAGGGATTGTTTATTTAAGCGGTAAGTGAAGGAGCAGCAGCTGTAAAACTGTAAAGCACACAATTTGCATGTGATTCGATTATCAAACTGCGCGGTGGCCTCAGCCTTGGCACAGTTTGAAAGTCCTGGGTACAGTTTTAAGTTTTAAGCGATGATCTTGAAAATTGAATACATTTTATTTAATACCCTTTTATAATTTTGTCACGTAACATTTATTGCATTGAAAGCGACATGAGATTGTGAAGATATAGAGCATTTAAATTTGTGAAATAAAAAAAGTTTTAAAATTATTATTGTAAGTTCTGTCAAATAAGTAGATATGTATATTTTTTGTTTATTTTAAATTAACATTATATGTATTTTAAAGAATGTAAAAACAATCATTTAATTTATTTCCTTACCTAAACGAGTTTAATAAGCAGCTTAAGTGTAAATTATATACTTTTAATCACACACAAGTAAATGCAGTAAATTAAAATAAAAATAAATGAAAAATTAATAATACCGTGAAAATACATTTTAAAAGCAACAACAATATTTAGGCGTGTATTCATTTATTTTGTTTGTGAGTTTTGCTAGTTTTGTTATTGCTCGTAAAATTTTGGCACACGCAAAGCGGCTTAGAGCGGCGGCTTATGAGCAATCAAGCTTAAAAAAATCCACACGCTCAAATAAACTAAATAATAAACATTTATAAACTTTAGCCAAAAAGCAAAATATGTTGGCCTGTTAACTGTTTTTAATGGCCAGGCCAACAAAACAGCAGCAAGCAATTGCATAATAATTGTTGCTCTTTTAATTTACTTTTGCTGTGGTTCCTTTTTTGCGCTATTTGTCTGACTGTGTGTGTGTGTGTGTTTGCTGCCATATCTGCCCAACACCATCCTCCAACCTCCTTCTCCCCCAACACAGCTTGAGCTATTGCATAAGCCCATTTTCAGCGCGTACATTTTCAAATGCGACATGCATGCGATTTTTATTATTTTTATACCCTGCGGCAAATCACACTGGGCTTATAGAGGTGTATACAAGTAAATAGACCTTCTAAATTGCATGCATTTTTTTTATCAACAACATCAAAAAAATTATTATCATATGTAGCCAGTATATATTTATTCAAACGCGTAATGCGGATGTCTATTTTAATTGTCAAATTGTAACATTTAATAATGAAATCTTAATTTCTAATCCTGCTATAAAAAGTAAATGCATTTTTTATTGTATGTATTTTAAGCCTCAATAACAGCGTATCTGCTAGTCTAGCATTTTAGCACAAATCGCAGTTAACTTGCTTGGGTTTTTCTATTATTTTCGTGACGCTGGCGTGCCAGTACCCCACCCCTCTCCACCTTCCCCTCTCGCCCATCCCTTCCGCCTGGTCGTGAGTAAGTTTAGCTCTTGGCTGGAATTTCAGCTATGTCTGAGAGCAGGTTTCGTCAACGCATTTAGTTTTGTATGAGCATTTTTATTAATTCACCGGTTTACTTCACCTGATTTCTTGTGTTGTGCATTTTTGTCGCGTGTATTTCTGGTTTTCAAGCTCTTTTTTTTCTTTGGTCTTTTAACCACGTTGTAAGTGTAAGATATTAAAACGAGTCTACGACGACGACGGAGACAAATTTCGGTGCGTTCTCTGCCATTCGCAATCTATGCTAATTTAATTTATGATCTTGGCTTTGACTATTCGATCAAGTTTATCATTTAGCATGATTCCAATTCAGACAACCGCCTCTTTTTTGACACATTCCTTTAAAATGTACTAATAAAATTATACTTTTTAAGTCAATAACCTTTTTTTTAAGGGGTTTTACTGATATTTGGAAATGATTATTCTGTCATGTATGTTAACTTTAAAATGAAGCCCTTTCCATAAAATATCTATATACAATTACTTTACCATGTTAGTTAGCAAAAAACACCATAATTTCCTAATTTTTCCTTAAATATTCATAAAATTCCCATATTTATTTGGTTTTTTGCATTGCATATAATTCATTTTGACTGGCGTGTGAAAATATTAAACAATTGCACGAAAATATTAAACAATAGACAGCTTTAGGTATAACTCCCACATAAAATAAATGTCAGGTCTATAAATAATTATTACAACCGCATTTAATTTAAAAAAAAATACATTTCTTAATGATTTTTGTTGTGCATCTTTATTTGGATTGCGAACTTATGAAGTGCTTTACTCTTTACTGGAATCATCATCTATTAGAAGTTTTACAGTCATTAGTCAACAAATTTATTAAATTTATTCCCAAGGCCTTTCCGCTATTACTTCTGAGAAAATACAGCTTTGCATTTGTTTTTTATATTTTTTCTGGTAAATAAATAAATTTTAGGGCAAATCCGATTTATCAATGACGCTTTGAGATTTGTATAATATATTTCATGTTTTGCTGGGGGGAACTTTCCAATTTGTTTTTTTCCTTTTTATAAATTATGCATAAATTATACGAAATATCTACTTAATTAAATGGATGGACCATTTCGTCGGCTGCAACGCCCCAAAACAAACGAAAACGAAAGCGTCTCTTCAAAAATGCTTTTTATAGATGAGACGAGACAGAAAACAGATCCAAAAGATCCAAACTTGATCTCAGCAAGCTGGAAGCCAAAAGGCAGCCAAAGAAGAGACGAGAAATGTCTAAAAAGAGCAAAGACAAAGAGTATAAAGGCAAAAATATAATACGAGTATATAATAAACACAAACACGCACACACACACACACACACTTAAGCTGAACAAAAACCCAACAATTCAAAGCCTCAAACTGGTTCTAGAATCAATTTTTATGTTCTCAAGAGAAAAAAACGTCGAAAAACAATTCCCGACAACTCGATGCACGAAAAATTTGAAGCAACTTCAAAATGATTTTGGTAAACCCGACCGACCTCTCAGAACAGCGAGCCTGTTTGAGGTTGAAGCATCCAAGCTGCAGATACAGATACAGCTAAAGATACTCGCACTCAAACTCAAACTCATACCTTGAGCGACTCTCTGGGCGCAGGCAGACGAGATCTTTATACTTTTTTCTTTTTTTTATTATTATTTGGTTACTCTTGTTGTTGCTGTTTGGTTGGTTGTGGTGGCTTGCCTGTTTACACAAGTATGTGCTAAAAGTATCTGTACCCTGACAATGTCGCCAGCTTGGCATTCTTTCAATTTGTGAACTTTTATACATATACCGACAGATTCGCACTTTGCGTTACACAATTTAAGGCCAAGTATTGATATAAAAATATATAGAAAAATTAAGCAGTAATAATTTTCAAATATTTGATTATTTTTTAAGGACGCATCGTGGTATTTAAAACGATGTTTGTAAATGTTTTTCATTAAGCTAGATTTACACTTTGAATATCGTATGTTTCTGTATTAAAATTAGATTAATTAGAACATATAAAATCTTTTTCTAACAGTCTGTCCATTTATTTCATACTTTTTTAAATACTTCAAACGATCACAACTTTGTCAAATTCAATCCATTCACATTCACACTCATTCAATGGAATTCTTCAAATTTGTACAACTTTTTATTCATAGCTTTGATAAACAGCTCAATAAAATTGGAGAATGGCTACAATTCACCTGGTTAGAGATTGAATGTGTGCTTAATTTATAATATGATTTATTCTTAGCTGATCAGGCAATGATCTCATCCGATTGAGCCTCACAGTTTAAATACTTAACTGAATTGTACAAAATAATTATCTTATTACTAACTACGCATCAAATGTCTTTTATTCCAAGTTTGTTTTGTTTGTTAATAAATAAAAACTATCTAAAAAAAATATTTAAATGCTACTTGTTTATAACGTGCTAAATGCTAATGACGTTATCCGTCCGGTTGCACAGCAAACATCTTTTGACTTGGCCAGTTGAAGGGGCTTCAAAACGATCTCGAGACGATCTTGAGCTTAGCTGCAGGTGTCTGCTGTTAATGTTGATGCTGGTGGGGGCTTTGGGGTCACAGATTGTTTGCCATTGTCATTGAATATCAACAAGCAATCAGAGGGGCGTAAGAATAGTAGAGAAGAAGAGATTGAGCACAGCTATGGAATGCCCTATGATGAAATATATATTAAAATTAAAATATTGAATAAAATACAACACATTTCCATATAAATTTAACTAGTAATATTGCCATTTTTATAGCCGTTACTTAAAAAATAAGCAAAAGGATATATTGTTTTCTAACTAACTATAATATTGTAACTAACTATCATCCTACTTAATCGCAACAAGATCGGACAAATATAATTTAAGTTTTTAAGCACTGTAAGTGCCTAAAAGTATGTAATAAAAAGCATTGTATATACATTTAAATAAGTAACGGGTATCATATAGTCGGGAATTGGTCTATAGCCTTACCCGCTTGGTTAAACACATATATACCCCATTGATGGGGCATACAACAGGGCATTAACAATAATCATAACCAGTTTCTACGAGTTTCCCAGAGTGGCAAGAAAACATTGCTAACAATTCTCAATGCCCGCAGCGACAGCGACAACAACGCCAGCTACTCAGACACAAACAGGGAAAGGAAAGGGAGTGGGAGAGGAAGAGGAAGAGAGAGAAACAGGGGTAACCAAGATCGGGGACAGAAAGCATCGCTGGGAAATGAAACCCTCGTCTCTTCAATTGGGCGCATCTTAAGAGCTGCTAATGAGTTTTTAGGTTGCCCAGGGCGCAATATGTGAAGATCTTTTTGTAAGTGATTCATGAAAGAGACTGCGAGTAATTGCACTTTCCAAGTGGGCACAAAAAATTATGATAATACATACAAAAAAAAGGTACTAACCTGTACTTGCACCTGGCCATGTGCTAACTGAAAGTGTCAGCTCAGCAAACAAAACAATGTACAATATTCTCGCAACTCTATTAATTTGTTGTTGACGTCATTGTTTATGGTAAATAGAAACCTCAGCCAGCTACTTGAGCTGCAATTTGATAAGATTATTTTACAGCCTAGACCATGAAAATTAAAAATGAAAAACGAAATCAAAATTCTTGTCTAAAATCAATAAACAACAAATATTTTTTTTTTCATTTTTTTGGCTACTTAAGTCACACGCCAGTTAAATTAAAATGTGTATTAAATTTAACTGATAGCAGTGCTTATATCATGATCATTACAAAGGTTGCTAGCTCACTTATCACTTATCAGTGGAGAGTTTTTTGTGTGTCTAACATTGAAATTAATGGGTTTTATGCCCTCGTATATTAGCCAAGTTTATAGGACTTGAGCTGGGTGACAGTGAAAGTTCTGGTTGCTCAAATTTCACCTATGAGCGCTGCTTTTTTTTATGACACCTTCATAAAAATCTGGGCAGACCAGGTGCAATTCATGCAATTTAGCCAACAATTTAATGTGCTTAATTTATTATGTTGTCGTTTATCTTTGTTTTTGTTATGAGTGTGATTATCAACACTCTTCATTTTTCTGACGTGTTTTTGTTTCTATTTGACTTGGTAAATAATTATTGTCATAATCTTTAAAATAACTCGTGATCCAACATTTAACAAAAGGTGAAGGTAATACTTAAAAAAACGATACTTGCCAACTGAGTTAATTGCAATATTTCGAAAGTACAATAAAAATTGCTTTCAAAATTATTATGAAGCATTAAGCATTTGATCATTTGTGGGGGAAACGTAACCGATTAAGTATAAGCTTTTAAGTTCATTTAAAATGCAAACTTAAAAGGAAGTACCTTCAATTGAATTAAGTGTGACCTTCCTGAAAGGAAAAAGTTTATTTGAATTCCAGTAAACCATTAAAATGCTTCAGAAGTCTAGATAGGAAACCTTATACAGAGTTCAAAAAAGTGTAATCATAATAATATTTGAAGTGTTATTATTTTATCCACATATGCATATGTAAAAAAAATCACAAGTTTTGTATCTTTTTTTCTAATCTCAAATAAATGACTCACTTTAAATCTTTTTTGTTAGCACATGAATGTGAAAATACACACAACATCAAATTTCATAATAATGGTTCAACTAATCTCAGCTCGGCAGCTTCTCAAAATGTATGTCAACCGAACTCTTGAACAATAGTACAATACTTAACTTACTTACGACTACATACATATATCTTCTCATATACATATAAGTGCGAGTATAGTAAGTGTGTGTTGTTTTTAAAACTTGTGCAAAGAGTACTCTTATCTGAGAAATTCCGTAACTGTTTAGCTTTTGAGTTCGCGGCGTTTCCCTTTTAAAATTCTCTGTTTATCAGTTTCAATTTGCATTTTCGTTTCAGTTCGTGCTAATATTTGATTTTGAATAGTATGAAACATTGGCAGCTTAATTAAAATTTCGAGTCAACAAGTGCAATAAAAAAAACGGAAAAAATAATATATGTGTATTAATTATATTTTACTTGAGAAAATGCCGCGGATATTTAAACGTTTGGCGAATTTCCGTTTAATTGTGCGTCACTAAAATTCACAAAATATTCGAACAATAGTTTTTTAACGGCAACTACGAATAAGCCATACAAACTTGTATTTATAATCACGTTTGATATGTGTGTGAAATACCCGTAACAGGAGAATCGGCGACGAATACAATAAAGAGGTATACAAATAGACAGACAGATGGACAGGTAGACAGACAGACAGGTAGACAACTTACCTGTACAGCTAGCTAACGGCTAATTTGTTTTAATGATGAGAAAACCGCTTAAATAAGGAAATAATACAGCAACCAAAATCAAAAGTACACAAATAAATACAATAGAATTTGTCAGCTTCAGGGCTTCTCAGGGGCAAATACTCGATTGTGACTGATAAAACTTGTATATATAAGTATATATATATGTTGTTCATATATATATATATGTACTTCATGCTTGATTGCAAATTCAATTAAAGTTTGCACAGTTCGTCAATTTGACAGAGGAAGCTTCATGAATGAAAAGCTAAAATGAAATGAAAACGAAAATGAGCTGTATCGAAAACTAGAAGCCGCAAATTAATAAATAATATGGTCAGCATTATAATAAATACCTTTGATTGGCTTTTGTTTCCCCAAAACAAAGCACATACTATGTTATTTAATAATTTTAATATTTGTGAGGACATTGTGAATGTATTTTATGACTTTTCATTGAGTTGGAACTCTGAAAAAAAGTGGGAAGATATATAAATAAATAAATAAATTTATTTTAAATAGCAAGTAAAGGAAAGACAAATTAGTTACTTGAGTTTATTATAAGAAAGCACTTAGCTTTTTTGGTAAAACTTGTTTATGTGCTAAGCAATTTAAGTATGTTCTCCTACTAATTAATTGCCAGCAATTACTGTTCAAATGAGATTTCTTTGTATTTGTATTTTCTATTTATTTATATTTATGATGCTTTTCAAATGTCAGTTCCGCTTCCTAATACGACAGAGTTGAGTACATAAAACCTACACACACTCGCTTCTAAATATACCATGCACAATAATTTTATTATTATTATTATTATTTTTACTATAATTTTGAATTCGTGCCCCTTTTCGTGTGTACAACACGTTGCTTATTTTTATTATTTTTTTTTTAGATTCAATTTCAGTTTTTTGCGCCTCATTGTTTACTTTGTTTCATTAAAAATCGCTTACTATTGAAATTGAAATTGGCGAGCCTCAAATTAAAATTGTTGTACTCCAAGCAGTCAAGGTCGTCTATTGAGCGCATCTTTAAAGTTCAGCAACAACAACAACAATGACAAAAATTTGTTTGTTAAATATATCAGAGGGTAAGGGAAGCTTCATTCAACTGAGAACTGATGATGATAATCAAAAGCTGAAATTAATTCGCACGGCTACAATTACGAGTTATGCCAACGGATTTGAGTTGGCCATAAATCTTACACACTTTTGTTTGCCACAGGTGATTCAGCTATAAACACGTACATAATTCTGAGTCAAGTACTGAGTCAAATAAACGTAAATTTATTTAAAGGAAGTTCGCAACCTTATAATTTAAATGTACAATGCATGACATTCACTTGCTCGAAAAATTTGAGAAAGGGTCGTTGGAATTGAAAAATACTTTCAAAAGAGATGCAACATATTATTCAAATTTATTATAAAAATTGTTTATAACATGTCAAAATGCATAAATACAACTTGTCTGAGCTCTTTAATCCATCAAATAGTTGTTATATGACCAAAATTCATATATTATAACATTTCATGCCTCAAACGCCTTAAAATGTCAAAAAAAAACACACGTTATGCCCACGATAAGAATGTCAGAATTTTTTTCCAACCCGTGATCTCATGCTAGTGGAATTCCTATTAGGAACTTAAAGTTTTAGCCAAAACAAAGGCAGAACAAAGTGTAATAGCAACTGCTTGGAATCATAAATAAAAAGGAATACTCCATAACATGGAATGTGGGTCAATACAATACATGGTCTCGACAATCAGAAGGGCATTTGATAAGACATCGTTGATAAGACTCCCAGAATTCATAATTGAATGAATAATGTGCTTATCATGGATTTGATATCAATACGAGTACTCAATTCCATTCAGCTTATGTTATAAAGATGTTTATTAGACTTAGTCATAAGCTTCTAGTTTGTTGACCCATAATATTTAGTATATAGTGGTTTCGATTTCCTTTCTTAGGAAGTTAGGAAATTATTTTGCGGCATTTCAATTAGAGCGAACTTTGTAGCATTGTGTATGTATTATTAAAGGCGCTGATAAAAACCAATGCTTATTAGAAAAATCTTGAATTTTATCAGCAAAAACAAGCAGAACAGAAAGTTAAACAATTTCCATGGACTTATATCTCTGTTACAGTGGGGCAATCCTGAAAAAAACTAATTGGAAGTAGAAAAAATATAAAGTGAACTCAAAGTAATTCGGTTTTTTTATTACATATAAATACATAATTATGTAAATAAACAAATGAAAATGAATATATTTTAAGTTAAAAAAAATTTAAAAAGCAACTAAAATAAACTATTATAAATTTAAAGTTAAAATTGACAGAATAATTTTTTATATTTAAAATTTTAATAAATTATGTATTTATTTAAATATAAATATATAACTAAATTAACTAAATTAAACATTATATTTAACAATTAAAATAAATTATATCCATATTTAAAATTAAAACTGAATACAAATAAAATAAATATTTAAAAGTTTAGCGTTATAGATAATATAAATGTAAAAATCAATGTACTCGGACTGAAAATCAAACTTAAAACCGATCTTAAAATATTGCTTTTTTCGTTTACTTGCAGACATGTCAACGCCGACCACGCCCAAAATGCCCACACCGCCCACATTGCCGCCGGGCGTGACCAAAACGTGTCACATAGTCAAGCGACCCGATTTCGATGGCTACGGCTTCAACTTGCACTCGGAGAAGGTGAAACCAGGACAATTCATTGGCAAGGTGGATGCCAATTCACCAGCGGAATCCGCTGGCCTCAAGGAAGGCGATCGCATACTGGAGGTCAATGGCGTATCCATTGGCAGTGAGACACACAAACAGGTGGTGGCCCGCATCAAGGCGATTGCCTGCGAGGTGCGTCTGCTGCTGATCGATGTGGACGGCAAGGCCATTGAATCGGTGATGTCGTCGTCACCCAAGGCGGAGTCGACAGCGACTGAAACTTCGGCATCGCCAGTGCCATCATCGCCAGTTGTTAATGGCAATGACAGCCGTGACAGTCCGCCTGGCTATGAGGGCACCAAGCAGGAGTTGCCCGGTGCCAGCGCCAACATCAGCAGCATCAGCGTGGTTAGCACCAAGCGCGTATCGAATGCGAGCAGCATTCAAAGTGGCAGCACAATGAATGCCAGCGATATGGATGTGGTGGACAAGGCCACGCCCATTCCCGCCCCCGCCAGTGTTGCACCAGTCTCAGCCACACAGAATGGCCAGAAATCTCCGATGAGCAACAATAACAACAGCATGATGTTGAGCACACCGCCGCCGCCATCGGCTACAGTGGCCAATATGAATAACAATGGCAGCGTCTATAGCAGCAGCAACAATAGCAACAGCAACAACTCCACCAACAACAACAACAACAATCACATCAACAGCAGCAGCAGCATTGCCACAAACGGCAATTCAAATGTTAACGGCAATAGCATTGCCACGCCCACAACGCCAGCGTCCAACACAATGACCATGAATCGAGCGGGAAGTTTGAATTTGCCACTGACCGTTGCCGAAATGCGCGCCAAATTGGCCTCGAAGAAGAAATACGATCCGAAAAACGAGAGCGTTGATCTAAAAAAGAAATTCGAAATTATACAAAAGCTCTGAGAGCTTCAATACTAGCAGAATACCCCCCAGTCCCCCTCAAACTCCACAAAACTCTCCCCAAATCATGCACATACCCACCACCAACATTCCAAACACCGTATCGTACTTGTTATTATTTTACACACACACACAACAAAATGCGCACAAATTAGAAGAAAAACTACTTGGAAAATTATGACTGGAAAATTCAGAAAAGTGTCGAAGATTTTTTGTATTTTTCTTCAGCTACGGCAGGCAAATAACTTTATAACTATTGTATTTAGTACGCAGTCACTTATGAATTAAGCAAGTTTTTAATTATTTTAGCCTAAGCTAAAAAAAAAGCACTTTCTTTTGGATGATGACAAAATGGAAACCGAAAGAAACATTATTCAAAATTTAAAAAAAAATCAATCTGAATATGTATAAACTTAAAATGCATTCCATGTAAATGTGAGAACAAACAAGCAACTTTTTTTGCTCATTTGTTTTTTTTATTTTATTATACATTATACACGAAGATATTGCTTTGTAGTTTGGTTCATTCAAAAAACTTTCGTTAAATTTGTAGCATACGTATGTACACGTACTTTTTACCATAAATAAAGTTAAAAAAAACATATATATGTTTTGACATGTGTTTTTTGTTTGTCAGAATTTACCAAAATTAATTAGCTGAACTTTTTTTCAAGGCGTTGACACTTGAAAACACATTCAAATAGAGATTGTTGATACAGAGTTTGCTTGATGATACGTAATTAAGTACATTAAAATATACTGGTAGGTATCTAAGTATATACAAATATAGTAATTATATTCAAAATAAAATTAATAAAATATTATTGATTAAAAATTTGAAGATATTTTTCTAACTACCCAAACTAGATGAGAGAAATTGTGTTCAAGGTAATGAGCGCAGTTCCAAATAAAACAGCTGCACAAATAGAGATAAATAAATTTCCCAGTTGAGGTTGTAATATTGCCGTTTTAGCCGTTGAATTTATAGTATTAAAGATATATGAGACAATATGATGGCAGGCATGGCACCGCATACAAATATAAATATTAGCAAAACATAATTGTTAAATGCCAACAAAGTCAAATTGCAATTGAAGCGACAGCAACCTGTTGCATCGCATACAAAACGCAACTCGTAATGGCAACTAAAAAGCCTTTGAGGTCGTCATTACAATGGTTAGCATAAAGAAAGCAGTTGTAGTATCAAAATTTAAATTGTAATAGGTTAACAAGTTACATAAACAGCAAGTGTGTGTGGTACAACCTTAAAACAGGTGTTATTTATAATTTAGGCATAACTATGCGATGCTATTGCTGCTGCAGATTACACAGTGCAGCAGCCACAATCAGCATCTCATTGAGGTAGCCCAGCAGCGATGTCTGCCGCAAGGCGCAATTGTCTAGCATTTGAAACTCTCTCAATGTGTCGACCATTTGTCGCATTTGCGTCCGACACGCGGGCTCGTTGACTCGCAGCGTGGGCAGTTGGAGGTTTGTTGCACGTGTCGAGGTCAAAGCTCCATCCGTCACGCACAACGATTGCATGTTGGCCATTTGTCCAGCCAACCTTTGTTCATCGTGTTTGCTCAGCACTGGCTTGGGCTCGTCCTGCGTATCACATTCCTCGTCCGTTGGACTGTCGTCCTCGCTGGTTTTGTACGAGCTGCGCGTGCGTTTAACAGCTTTGCCTGGCTCCGCGCAAAGCGTCAGGTACTTGGGTATGATGTCCTTGAAATTGCTAGCCTCAAACAACTGAAGATCATCACAATCGCCACGAAAGGCGTCCGACACATAGCTGATGATACCTGAAAGTAATTAGAACATGGTATTATAATATGAAATATTGTAATATAATACCTGACTTACCATTTGTATTTAAACATAGTATAAACTTGTAGCTGTAGCAACCAAAATCGAGTGTCGGACTCACTTCCGTTTCCACACACTCAATCAAAGATCGCACATGCAACAGGTTAGATCTATAGGCCAACGGCATGTGCTTCAAGCGTTCCGAGTAATGCTTTGCATCTGGCCAACAGATGAGCGGACGCAGGCAGCGGGCGAGCTTGACAATGGTGCGTTTGAAAGTCTGCTTTACTTCGGATTCGCTCAGCTCAAAGAACTCGGCGAGCAGCGTGAAGGGTTCATTCAAACGCAGTTTTCGCAGGGTTATACAGCAATCCAGAAGTGTTAAGTTGGCATATTTACAAATGTGCCGTTTGAACAAAGGCAAATGCATGTTGGACAGGCCCAGATGCAGTGAGGAAGCCATGTCAATGGAACTTAATGTCATGCTGCGCATCGTGCGCTGTGGCATATCACGTTTGAGGAATACCTGACGCACCGCGGAGGCCACAGCAGGTGCTGCTGCTGGCGCGGAAGCAGCAGCTGTTGCTGTAGCTGTACTCGATGCGCCGACGTAGCCCGGCAATGAATTGTTACTCGTGGCCAACGGATGTCTCGTGGTTGCCTTGATGATCGTATTGGGCGGTAGGGAGCTGATTGCATCGCCCAGCGCTTCCTTTTTAGCCCCAGTCGTCGTTTGCCAGGGTAAAGAAGTTGATGCGGTGCCATAGCTGCTGGACTGCAGCACATATTTTGGAGACTTCAACAAAGGAGCTGCTATTGAAAATATAGTTTACTTGAGTCTGAAATTGTTGCATATTAAAAATTGTACTCACCATTAGAAACCGTAATGTTGGAGGCGCGTTTCATGCTGTTTGATGATGACTCCTTCGGGTATCTTGCCAATCGCAATGCTTGGGCCTGTTAGCTTCTGCAATCCATAATTAAATTGTTTAAATGCAAACTAAACAACGTTCTGAAATATTTCTATTTGGGCCACATGGGCTCAGCGTTGCCACACTGTTATGTGCGCGCAAAATCAGCTGTTAAAACCAACCTAAAGTACACACAAACATATGTATATGTTTGTAGGTATGTATTTTTAATTCATTTGTTTATTTGTATACCTTTATAATTTGTTGTGGCTGCACTTGTGCTTGAGGCCTATATAGCACAGGCGGTGTTATGGGCACAAGCCCTTCGGATGTTTTACGATATTTAACAATTCTCAGCGACATTGTAATAATCACACAAAACAACCGCAGAAACCTTTTTATTGCACTTTTTACTTATTATTGCACTATTTTTATGATAGCTGAACACTAATTTGATTCTGTTGGTCACAATTAGAATCAAATGGGCATTTAAATAATGTTCAATAACAAATCTGCTGAGCTGCAGAAAAATTAACTTTAGCTCGATGGTAGACTAGTGTTGGGTTGCTCATGAGTGAGTGAACAAAAAAGAGTTGCTCCCTGAAGTGAGCAAGTGAACATGTTCCTTCCAACTTGCTCTTTTTTGCTCACTTGCTCAGTTGCTCAGTCTTGTTCAGTTGCTCTGTTTTGCTCTTTTTTGTTTAGTTGTTCATCCTTATTCAGTTGTTCGCCCAAATGTTCTTATTCTTTATTTCCTTTGCGCTCTGAATTCTGTTACGGCACTTTGCGTATATTCGTTAGCTCATTTTGGAGAAAAGTATAAAGAAGTGAAGGGAAATCAATACTTTCATTATTGTACTTTCTAATTTGGTTGCTTGAAGGGAATATATTATCATTATTTTATTTTTAATTTTGTTACTTTAGTTTTATGTACATGTATTTAAATTGAAAGTATGAAATGTATAACGTATGAAATTTTTTATTTGTTGAGTGAGGGACTTAGAGCAGTGAGCCACTGAGCTACTGAACAAGTGAGTGACTGAACAACTGAACAAGTGAGCAACTGAGCAAGTGAGCAACTGAGCAAGTGAGTAACTGAGCAAGTGAGCAACTGAACAAGTGAGCAACTGAACAACTGAGCGATCTGAGTGAGTTGACTCACCTAAAAAAAGAGCAAGTGAACATGTTCACCTAAATGAGCAATGTTTACCCAACACTATGGTAGACGCTAGGGCTGTTGATAATATATCAAAATATCAATATATCGATATTTTTTATTAAAAATTATATATTTATATCGCGATATTAGATTTGCCGATATATCAAATATGCGATTTTATATCTAATTTTTGTTTGCCTAATATATTAATGATAAACTGTAATTTTATGAAATATATTGTTATGTTTGATTAATAAGACTATCTATTTTTATTGTGGGGAATAAAACTTTTTTTTTTTGAAAAAATGTAAAAAATAATATCAATAATATCGATATATCGATATTTTAAAATGATATATTAAATATCATTTTGATATTTTTTTAAAACAGAAATTATCATCGATACGATATTTTAAAAATATTCGACAGCCCTAGTAGACGCGACAGTGTGACCAACACTTGAAATTTGTTGTATGTTTACAATTCGCTAAAGGTTTTAAACGTATGGCAGTGTTCTCCTTTATTTAATTTAAAATGTAAATGGAATAAGTAATAATATTACAAAATAAAACAATTGTTTGTAAGTTAAATTTTTGTACTTAAATTGCGCGCCCAAAACACATTTAGTCTGCAGATTGTGGCGGTCGGGCAATAGTGCTGCCAAGCGGATTTTTCGAATATTAGCCAACACTGTTGTGAGGTAGTTGAATCGACGCGCCTTTTTTGTTTTTGGTTTTCATTTCATTTTCAACGCTCGGCTACTTCGAACGCGAATCGGGCAACGATCGAATGCTGTTTTACGCTGCCGCACGATTAATTTTAACTTCCGCTTTAATTTAATTGGTTAGTGTTCTGTGTTCTACTTATTACAATATAAGTACATATTATTAAGATTTAATGGAGCATGCATATGTAAATAAAAATCAATTGATTTTTGTGCGCCAATCGTTAAGTTCAAATAATTAAAAATAAAAATAAATTGTTATATTTATATGTGAATACGTACACGTAACGTAGAGCAATAACAATAAAAACCTTCAACCAAAAACTGTGACCGTGAATACTTCAAGACCCCAAAAAACGCAGAGCGCATAGGTAATTAAGCGATTTTCATGCAACACAGCTCTCGGCTTACAGTCGCCTACTATTTTATTTTATTTTCTACTTACTTGTTAATGGAACTTATCAGAAACAAAACAAAAAAAACTATTATCAACACAAAGCGCGCATCCGATACTGAAAGATAAATAAGAAAAAAGAGTGCGCGAATCAATGAAACTGTTTGCTGATAAGAAACTTTAGTGGGTCTTTATCATTTATTGAGCCAATTATTGCATTAATACAAAATTAAATAAAGCGATGAGCCAGCAATGGCAACAGGCCACTCGCTAAATCAACAAGTTGAATGTACTTACTTCTTCCCTTGCTTATTCAATGAAGGGAAGGGGAAGAGAGAGAGGCCAACTCAATATTAATTTAATTAACTTCTCGGTTTCATTGCTGTGTTTTTGCCAGTGTATCGAGTTGCCGTTGTTGCTGTTGTTGATGTTGGTGCTACTATAATATTACATTACACACACCTAAGTACGTTACCCAGTGCAATAATCACTTTGCTATTAATATTTCTTTATGTGTGGTTTTTTGAAAATACGTCACTTGAATAACTAAACAATCAGAATTTATTGACAAAAATCGAACAACAAATACTGTTGAAAGTGATAAAAATTTAACAAATATAGAGTAAGCCAATATGAACAATAAATGTGTCATTTTCTAAACAAAATATAAACCAGGGAAATTAAAAATTTTAATTTATAAAATAAAAATTAGTAAATTAAAGTTATTTGTTGATGTTTATCTAAAATAAAAAAGAAGAAGAAAACTCTTATTTTTCGATTTAAATAAAAAAAATTATAAAGTAATAATTAAATTTCCGTTTATATTTTAAAATAAGAATAAAACTCTTATTTTTAATTTGTTTTAGAAAAAACATAAAAGTTTAACTGAAATTCTAATTAAAAAAGCTTTTCTCAATTTATGGGTTAATATTGAAAAATATTATCTTTTATTTTTTTTTAATTTTTTTTTTTAATTGAAAAATTATTTTTAAACTATAATTTTGTAATAAAAATTAAAAATAAAAGGCTAACCAATTTTTCATAACTCTTATTGTCGAACCCTGGTATATAAACTAAAGTAGTTCGATTGCAAGGCACTTAATAGACATTAGCAAACTAACAAAAGAATATTATTCAAGTGGTTAACTGAGTCAACAACAATCCAGGGTACTTGACTTCCCTTCTCCCCTACTCCGCCTTATTCGCAGAGTAATTGTAATGTACAATAATATTTGCCATATTGCAATTAACAAGACCCATCGCCATCGCCAGTTGTTAGTTAGTTATTTTACACGCTTGAATTGAATGACGTAAGTGGGTCCGTCCAGGGGGATGGTCTGAAATAGAAAAGTGCAAAATCAACAGCGAACAATACAAGTAGTTAATAACGATCCCCTCATAGTCATTTTTTAACACTTGCCAACTGTGGTAAAGTTGCGAGTGTTTCGGAAAAACAACAGCTACCGTAACTTACTAATTTTGCATACTCTCTAACAGATGTATACCCTGTAACTTGATTGATCTTGAGTGAATTGTCTGACTTACAAGATAAAATAAATTTTTTTTTATTACTTTTTCTGTATTTATTTTATGCCTACTAAGAGCAGTTGATCAAAAGTTCTTTTAAAACTTAAAATAAACTGAAAGAATAAAAATGAAAACATAACTATTTTAAATATAATTTAACAAGGTATCTGCTAGTCGAGCATATACACATTTAACTGCAACCGCAAGCTGATTTGCATATAAAAATCTCATGTAATTGTGGCTAAAATAAAAATATGCCATTTAGTTATTAAACTTTTATATCCGAGTTGTGCTTTGAGGTTATTTGCTGTGGTTTCTTTAAGCCAATTTATTTATTTAAAATGCAATTAAGTGTAAGTCCGAGAGTATTATAGCATTTTAATGATCTGCAATTCGATTAACCAATCACAATTCGAAAGTCAAATTGCTCGAATCGTTTGTCATGTGCCAAATTCAGAGCAAAATGCAAAAGTCAACAGAAATTAAATTCCAAAAAAAAAATCAAGTCGAGTAGGCAGAGGAAAGGGGATGGGGAATAGGGTATATTGGTTGCCATAGCGCCTGCGTAACTGTCAACTGTTGTAAAAAATCAATAACACAAATGTTAACATGCTCAAAATGCCAACAAAAAAAAAACAGCGACTTGTCTGTGGACAGGAATTGAGACAAAAAAAAAAAAACGTTACAAAGCCGGCTTAAATCAATGGCCAATGGGAAAAAAAGAAACTGCGAAAAACTCGCATTGTGTATTAGCCAAAAACTCAGCTCGAACCAATGGCAATTGGAAAATAGTAAATGTGAATACAAAAAACTTCACGCGACACATTTGGTTAATAAAAGTGGCTAATGAGTCGAGTTGAGGCGTGACTTTTGATGTGATTTGAAATGATTATTAAGTATTTTGATTGGCCAATAGGAATGTCACTTAATCGACATTTATGGGAGGAGTGAATAATGCTGTGACAATTGTGAATTGAGACTGATTGACATGGTCTCACTTAATTATAGCTAAAATGGTTCAAATAAAAACAATCTTCAAAAAAGTTTTAAAAGTCTTTAATTAAATGAATTTATCATAATGTTACCTTTGAGACGCTAGAACCAGTTGAGAATTCTAAGTCGCAAAAGTGAAAACATAGCTGTAAAGCTGATCTTGCACAATTGAATTTCTTATTTTGTATTGATCTATTAATCTGTTAATTAACTGATCAGTTGACTAAAGAAATCACTGAAATACTTGGATGAGTCTCAAAATATACTTGCGATTCATACCAATATCGGTACGAGTCCATTCATAGGATCTTGCCTACTTGTATCAGTTGAGACTGTGTCCATTGAAAGCCAAATAAACTGTGTGTAAACTGACTCAATATGAAGTCAAGTCATAAATATTAATCAGTAATGGCTAAATTGGGCACTAAGTAGTCGCTAATTTAAGCAGTACAAGAGTAAGACACATGAAAATAGTTTAGGCCTGGTCAAGCCAACCGATTCAACTGATTCAACCGATTCGGTTGCGGAATATGTATAAAAAGTGTTGATTGTTGGCTTAGTAGTCAGCGAGCCAACTAAAGATTTAAGCGCCAGTTGAGACAGACAGTCGGACAGACGATCGGACAGTGGGACGGAATGAATGTTGGACACTTAATTTATGTGCAGCAAGTGAACATTTTGCCTGCCATTTGCGACAAAGATAAAGTAGTTGTTATCCATGATGTTGCTGTTGTACTTAATGTTGCTGTTGTTGCTGTTGCTGTTGCCTTTCAGCCTGGAACACTAACAACGTTGCGGCAAACGTGTCGATTTTATTAATTAGCTTTGAGTAGGCCTAAAAGCCAAAGTCAACCATAAGGTGCATGCCACTTTTCAGTTATGTGATCAGCAATGTTGAGAAGATCTTCGGGGCCAGCAGACATGCAACAACAGCAACAGATGCAACAGTTGCTGCCTCTGCTCTTCAGATGTTCAGCTCAATGCTGAGTTGTAACAGATTTTGTAGCGTAACTATGAGAAAGGGAATTGAAAGAATTTTACTCTTGGGAACTCGCCTTGATACTGCAAAAAAAAAACTTATTGATATTAGTACGATGGATGCCTTAATAGTATTTTAATAGTTAAACAGTATATTAATTTTTTTAATTTAGATTTTAAATATATTCCAAGTCCACACCTTTAAGAAAAACATTAGCATCAACTGAAAAGCTGTTTAGCTTCTCATATCTACAGCACAAATCTTAGTCAAAAAAAAAAATATATAAATTAAAATAAAATCACTGCAACTCTTTGAATAAAATTGCAATTGAACTTATCAGCAGTGCGGAATCAGGAATGGGCAAATGTTTAACCATTTCGGGCTACCAGAAAACAGAAATTAGCACTTAATAAAATGTTATTTATGTTCATGTCACATGTAATTGGACGGCCTGAAAATAAAAGTAAAACAAATCTTGAAAAAACATGACACGGCGGGCGACTGATTTCCAAACTGCGCGCATTTCAAAAATTGCAAACTCTGATGTTTATGGCCAAGACTCAGCTCAAAAACTGAAACTGCAATTGTATCACGTTTTCACGCTTGGAGCACATTTAATGAAACCAAATACGCGAAGAACTCGCTTTTGATATTTTTGGCTTTGTTATTTGGTGCAATTTGTAGTCATTTCTTATGTTAATTCTCGTTGTGAGCTTAGACTTGGACTCAGACTTAGACCAGTTGGACCCTCGTGGTTAGTAGCTCAAATGGTATCCAATTAGCAGTTGATTGACGGCCTAATCCAACTTGGGTGTCCAACTTGGCGCAGTCACTGAGATAATTATTGGATTGGGTGTTAGGCGATTACGTGACCACATAAAACACTCTATGCGAATGCATATGGAGCCATTAGTTATTTGCTATTATTGATAACAAATATTGATAAGCCAAAAGCTTCAGATGTTTAACTGGAGCGGGCACTTTCGAGTCTAAAGAAAAATTAAAAAAAATATCTACTTTTATATAAAATAATTAAACATTAATTAACAAAACTGCATTCAAATTTTATTCACGCTAAAATAAAAATTCATTTAAAATTGAAATATTTAAAAGAAGTAGGTTTAATGATTTAGGAGTCAGTATGTCTATCTGCCCAACTTGTAAACTGCTATTATGGCCACGCCCATCAGCAGCACCACAAAGCCCAAGCTGCCCAACAAGGCCAAAGATTTGGACACCTCAGCCACGTTCTCTTTGGGCAAATCATGAACCACTGCTGGTTTCATTTCCTGCTCCCTGTTCGGCATAATCACTCTAAAAGTAATGTGGGATAATTCCGATGCCTCTGTGGCATTACCATGAGTAGTTTGTGGTGTATCCCGTCGTCGCCGTTTTGCCACTCCAGGCTGACAGTCCTGTGCCGTCAGCTGGCAATCTTCGCGCTCCAGACAGCCCGTTATGCGCATGGACATGACCAGCAAATCCCCGCTGTGCATGCCCGGAAACATGATGGCCCGGAAGTGCAGCCGTTGACCCAAGGGCGGCTCAAAGTTGGGCGAGTGCGCGCAGATGCTTTGCATGGCCGGATTGAGGCAGCCGCGGGAGGTGATCAGCTGGGCGCTGTTGAGGATCTCGCCATCAGCTGAGATGCGTTGCAGTTGCACGTCACTGAGTTTAGTGTAGTTCCAGCCTGGAATCAGTTTGAATTTATTATGTAAATTTCAGATATTAGTCGAATTTTCAATCAAAATGGTAAAATCGTTAGAAAAAATCGAGTTAGGGATATGTCGTATAAAGTTATCGAGTTAAAGTACTTGATTGACGTTTTTAACGATTTTTTGATGTGTTACTGATATACAGATCAGCATATTAGATTGTAAATCCATTTAACAGAACGACTATAAGGCTATTTAAATATTTAGTTAAGTTCAAGTAAATTAGTTTGACTCCGCGTGTTTTTCACTCAGGTCACTTTTCGATATGCCCTAAATTCCAAAGTCTTTATTATTAATTTCGTTGGGAAAGGTTCGATTGTAGATCATTTCGGTTGTTCTTCAAAATACTATCGACTGATCTTAAATTCAGCGAATAAACTACTATGTATATCAGCGGTGGGCACGCATGGGCTCCGGGAGCTAGCGTCTGCTCCCAAATTCAGCTATCGTGCCCACCGCTGACGTATATTATCAGGGGTGCCACAGAAATCGCTTTCGCTTAAATTTCACTTAAATTGCATTCAATTTCTCCTGTTCAATAACTCCTGTTGTCGATTGAGATGTCGGTTTTTTATAAAAATCAATTTGATTAACTCGATATATATTGTCCAAGAAATTATCGAGTTGAAATACTTAAAACGAAAATCAAGTTGTCGATTTTTCGATGTAATTTTACGTAAATAGTTTGAATGTGGCACTTTTAAAGAATTTCTCTTTCAATTACCATCGCCTGAGAGGACATGTGCCCGGAGCAGCAATTCCTCGCCCAGTTGCACGGCGCCATTGTTCTCCAGGTGCCTCGTATAGCCGTTGGAGCCACGTCTCAATAGCTCCACATGGGTGCGAAAGGGATTCTGATTGCCGCCATGGGCATAGGTGCCCAGGCTGCGTGACTGCCTGTTCAATCAGTCAAAAAACATATTAACCACTTTCCAAGTGCCACAAATTCCATGCAATACCCACACATCATTGGCCACGCCCATTTTGAGGGCATGCGTCTTGACCGCAATCCTCTCCTGCGTCTTGCAGTGCAGCGTCAGAATGGAGTCGCCAGCGGTGCGCAGTCCTCTAATGGCCGGAAAGCGTATCCTCAGGCATAGATCCTGGCCACAGGCTCGGACTCCACAGCGCTCAAAGTCCGTGCCCGCAATGTCCAAGAGCAGAAAGCTGCGCGACATTTTCAATTCACAGTTTTTGTCCTGGACATTCTCGTTGCTGTCGTTGTCGAACACTGGCGAGGCACCCAGAAAGCTGTCCAACTTGAGTATGGCCCGAAAGTAACCCGACTGCAGGCAGCGCATGTCCTTGAGCCGCAGTCGTAGTTGCTGCTGCTCGGGATTACTTTCAGCTGGTGGCAGGTAAACGGGCGCCGGCGTCGAGGGTCGTTGTGGCGGCACCTGGTAATCATAGCCAGGTGCGGGAAATTGCTCCAACTCATTCTCCTCGCCGGGATCCTGGACAACTATAGGTCTTGGTGTAGTTGTTGTGGTCGCTGGAACTCTTGTGGTGGGCTGAGTATAATAGTAACCAGCCAAGTCATCGCTGCAAGGAAGGTGTTGAAGTTAGTGATGTAAATTCAAATTATGAATCATACCTGTTAAATTTTGATTAGAATTACTAATCAATTAGATTATTTATTAGAAATAATCGTAGTGATTATATACACTGGCGCACATATTTATTGGCACAGCAAACATTTTGAGATTTGGGGGCTTAATTGTTCCCCTATCGTTAACATATTGGTATCAAAGGAAAGGTCACTTAAATTCCGTTTGAATGATATAAAACTTTCCTTAACCCATTAAGTACCCTTCGAAAATTTCGAATTTATGTAAAAGTCAATTTTCGAAACTTTTTCCCTCGATTTTTTACCAAAAATATTTTGATGCAAAAAAATTCTTTAAACAATTTAAGGAGTGACTGCAAAAAAAAATTTTCAAAAATATTTTTGCTAGTATTTTTTATAATATTTTGAAAATCCTAAAAATGACCATTTTAACCCCTTTTTCCTACTTTTTACATAAAAAGTGCCTTTTTAGCAATTTTCAAAAAATTATAAAAAATACTAGCAAAAATATTTTTGAAAATTTTTTTTTCCAGTCACTCCTTAAATTGTTTAAAGAATTTTTTTGCATCAAAATATTTTTGGTAAAAAATCGAGGGAAAAAGTTTCGAAAATTGACTTTTACATAAATTCGAAATTTTCGAAGGGTACTTGATGGGTTAAGGAAAGTTTTATATCATTCAAACGGAATTTAAGTGACCTTTCCATTGATACCAATATGTTAACGATAGGGGAACAATAAAGCCCCCAAATCTCAAAATGTTTGCTGTGCCAATAAATATGTGCGCCAGTGTAATTCACTGTTGAAAAATGTGTGTTTATTTAGTGATTACGATTAGAAAAAAAAAATCTAAAAATATTACGATTATTCAAAAAAATCAGAAAAAATCACAAATAATAGTTTTGAGTATTTCGGGTTATTTTTTATTTTTTCTGATTTTTTTGAGTAATCGTAATAATTTTAGATTTTTTTTTATTTTTTCTAATCGTAATCATTAAATAATTGGGCAAAACCCAAAATAATCATAATTACACTAATGATTATGATAACTAATCATTATTTAACAGGTATGTTATGAATCGAGTTTAAAAATCGAAGCATTGAAATCGTTAAAATAAAGTGGAATTGTCGATAAATCGTCTAAGAAAATGATCGAGTTAAAGTACTTGAAAATCGAATCCGTGAAACCTTTAGAAGAGCTTATAAGAGTATACTGTAAGCTAGTGATGTAAATCCAAATGATGAATTGAACTTAAAATTGAACTAAGAAAGTCATAGAGTTATTCTACTTCAAAATCGCTTCCGCGAAAATCGAACTGTTAATTCGTTAGTTCACTAGCTGAAGAATGCAAAATAAAGCAATCTCTAACGTGTCCTCAACTTACCTAGGCTTGGGACTTTCATAGCTAGGTCGCTCCTCAGTAGCAGGTGGCAAATAATGTTGACTCAGGGGTATAAAATGGCCATGTCCTTGACTCGAGCTCTTCACGCTGCGATTCTCAATGATCTCCGGCAGACTAAACTCCGTTGTGGGAGCCACAGGTGCCGGAGTAACGGGATTGCCAGCAACTGGAGCTCCATAGAGAGTTGGCTGTGTTAAAGGCAGCTGAAAAGGCAGCTGAAAACTTCCGAATTCGGCGGGTGCTGCAAAAAAATGCGACACATCCGCGTGCACCGGTGAAATCGTCAGTACCAGTGAAATTAAGCTGACAATTATCAAATACGTCCAATTGGTTGACATTCTGTTCGATCACTAACTGATTGACCCAAGTGTGGGCGTGCTTTTATAAGGTAAGGCTTTAAAATCGTGATCTAGATTGACCCAAATGCATGTAGAATACATTTAGCTTGAAGTTCAATAAAATCTTACTTTCTATATGATCATAGTACACGATTTTGTAGTGACAACTTTCCTTAATCACGATACGCATTTATTAGGCCAGGTTATGTAAAAGTACAACAAATTGACGTTAGTACTCCCCAGACAATTGCAGTTCCCAACACCAACAGCCGTATCTATGGCCATCCTCACTCACTCTCAAATCACTTGTCCACAATCTATCTATCTACAAATCATTTGGCATTTGACATGCCGCTTGCGGACAACTAATGACAACATGCACTACGAGTATTCCTCCAACAACATTTTGGCCACATACGAGTACTGCAGATATCTGTTGGAAATGGCCAAAAACAAAGCAAATCAAAAAAAAGACGCCAGCGCCAATCAAACTTAACGATCCAGCGACGCCAACGACGCGTCGCTTCGTTAATAAGCCCAAAAATGGTTGGACAAAAAGTCAAAACAATACTTGTGCCATAAAACAAAACCAAAGTACGATATGTACAACACATCAGAGTCTGTAAATCCGCTTATTACTTAGGATTGTACTGAGGCGTTGTTTAAGCCTAGATTTAATCGCTATAAAGTCACTTATTTATGTGTCGGTTATTCTGTTCCCACATTGAATTCCCGCAAAAAACGTACACTAAAAAAAACGTGACTGAATTCTTTTTCATAGTTTCTTATGATTTCTGAGACTGAAAAACTTCTGTCAGTGTTGCTTCTTTTTCTTCTTCCCTTGTTCATTAACTATTTTTCATAGTTTATTTATGCATTTTTGGAGTAGAAAAAAATTATTGCATTTTTCAGTATATAAACTGTAGTTTATATTCTATCAGCTTTTATTTTCAATTTGAAATATTTATAGTTTTAGATGATTTTTTTTATTTCCGGGAAAGATCCTAGGGAAATACAGAAACCTAAATAGAACGTTTGCACTGTCTAGCTCTTAAAGTCTCTTCTAGTCGAACTGCTTTCCTATATACTATATATGATCTGTCTTTAGCATTTGCCTAAATTTATTGCATACATCTTTGTGAATTCCATCTTATTCAATGATAATAAATCAACTTTTTTAATGATCTTTGTTAAAATGTTTTCGCTTAATAAATTCCAAATTTCCGTCTTCTCTAATGTCTGATTATAAATTTCTGCATTTATTCACTTACTATAATGTACTCTTAATGGCTGGAGCCTCCAAAGAGACTCATAATGTCATTTATAAATGTAATGCAATTTCAACATGACATTTATGATTTGAGGCAATTATTTTTGATTGTAATCGTTTGTCCGAGACTTATAGCAGACACTGTGGCATTGTTGTTGTTGTTGTATCAGGTTTTTGACTTGTAGGCCATTCTGAAAGCCATCGTCATCGCCATCGGCAACTACTTACGAGTACAGGCACAGCTACAGATACAGAAAGAGATACAGATACATTTACAGATACAGATACGGATAAAAAGTCTCTCATGGGCAACGGCACCCAAAAGATTGACAACAACGCGCAAAAATTTGCCACATCAGCCAAATCGAATGGCAATTAATTGATTTAACATGAACTACGCTTGCCACACTGAGTTTACAACATCCAAGCGGAATATCTTTTGATCATGGATTTATTTCATTTCAATTAAAGTTCGATTGAGAAAATACATAAATATACTTTAAAGTAAACTAACGTTAAATCCAGCTATGATTCTTAGAATCTCTTGATCGGATCACAATGCCGGGCACCTCGTTCCCATCGAATAACGACAACTTCTCCAACGGTTTCCCGATGGCGACCACACAAAGTGAACGTCTGCTTCAGGCCCAGAATCGACGCAAGTTCAGTTTTCCCGCCACGCTCCACTCGACCGCATTACTTGAGGTGGGTCAAAGGGAGACGACCCGGAGGAGGCTCAGTAATGTGAGCGATGTGGTCACCCGGAAGCTGTCCTACACGATTGGCTGGAAGGCGGCTCAAATACCTGCTCAGGACATTATCACACAGGTAATCGTAGCAAGATGATGATGAATTTCCCATAAACGAATTTCGAATGGGATCAGGGCTTGGCTATTTACTTATTTCGTACAACTTGTACATCAGGCATCCAAGTTTTATAAGAGGAGAAAACTTAACCGAATTCATCCTTCAGATAACTTAATTCCATTATTATAAATTTTGTTATTCCTATAACTCTTCTAGTTAATATTAAACTGATTTCTGTTGGGATAGTAATTTTTATCATATTTTGGCATACAAACTGATTTCGCATTTAAATTTTTCATATTCATAAAACTTAAAATTTTTCAAAACAATTTTGAAAATTCCCATAAATACCTCTTTAGGTATTGCTTTAACATATTGACCTTCTATAACTTTGCCAATACTCAACCAAATTTTTGCGGATAAGCATTTTGATCATATTTTAGCATCTTCAGCATCTAAATTTTGTTTATTTTCAAAACATTAAACTTTTCTAAAAATTTAGAAAATTTTCATAAATACCCTTGATGAATTGTTATAAAATGTTGACCTTTTGAAACTTTGCTAATACCTTATAGATTTTCGTGCGGAAAGCTATTTTAAACATATTTTGACATCTACATATACTGAATCTGCATCTTTATTTTAATTTACAAAACTTTAAATTATTCAAACAAATTTTGAAAATTTTTCGATTGATTGATATGACAGTTATATAATATATTAGTAATGTAAGAACTCTGCCACTATATCTCTGATATTAGCTTGCGTTACAAATTCCGTGATCAAATTAAATTTTTCTCTGCAAACCTATAAAAAGACTTCTCAATTTTTTCTACCTCAGGGACGTTGTCTTTGTGGACACTACATCAAAAGACGTCTGCGGCGTTCGGGACTTTTTAACAAGAAGTTGGGACTACAGCGCATTCGCAGCATTTTGGGCAATAGCAACACATCGATAGGCATTGTCCGGGATGTGTTTCCAGCGGTGCAAGTGGTGAGAATAACAAATTAGATAAATCTGGCAAGTGTAATTCAAATAACATGTTATTTTATTTATAGCTGGGTGATGAACTGGAACGCATGCATCCACGAGTCTATAATGGAGTTGCTCGACAGATTTGCCGAAATCCTGGCGGTGAGTTTCACACACCCGATGCAGTCAGTCTACTGCTCGGAGCTGTGGGTCGTGAACTCTTCCGTGTGGAGATCACGTGGAGCAAGGTCATCTCGTTGTTTGCCATAGCCGGTGGTCTCTCCGTGGATTGTGTGCGTCAAGGTCACCCGGAATATTTGCCAAAGCTTATGGAGAGCGTCTCCGAGGTTATAGAGGACGAGCTGGTGCCCTGGATAAATGAGAATGGTGGCTGGGTAAATAGTTACTTAAAAGTGTAACTAAACAAACATATTAACCTGTAGATTATTTGCAGAACGGCATCAACACGCACGTTTTACCCACTACGAGTAGCTTAAATCCCCTGGAATGGACGACACTGGTCATTGGTGTTGTCTTTGGCTTAATTTTATTCATCATGTTTTTGCGCTTTATCGTTAACACATTGGTTCCAAAAATATACCAACGATTTACAAACTGACTAAATTTTTATATAATTTCTATCGTTTCTGAAAGACAAATACATGTCTTTATGTCGGGAGATTTTTTGAGGTACATAATATTGGATTAATTTTAGATAATAATAATATATTTAAAAAGAATTTAATTTAACCGAGTTTGATAATCTTCTCCACATAAAAAGATGTAAGACTTAAAAGACAAAATAATTAAGAAATTTCGATGGGAAATTCCATTTTGATCCCGACTTGGTCTCTAAATTTAATAATAGTTTAAATGTGAAAGCAAAAACTCTTTACAAACTTTACACTTTACACTACTTTTCAATAATACAATTAATTCAAAACAAATATTCTACTTATAGAAGGATAATAGCAATTTTCAATTAATAAGATGTAAAAGTTCTAAGATTTAAATCTTCTTTAAAAAGGAACCAGTTTCTATGGGCAATTTAAAATTATACCATGATAGATCTATAAATTTAAAAAAAGTTTATTTCTGGAAAAAACTATCACTTGTACTATTTACTTACTTTTCACTCAATTTTTACCAAAAAAACAACAGCTTAACAGTTTTTTTGATATAATATTTCAATTTGATTCATATTTCGATAAATCCTTATTTAGTTTAATAGCATTGACCCTCTTCAATCGATACAAGTGCAATTTTATCGTTATTTGCCGATTCGGTAAGTGGATTACACACGGTATTGGCAATTATGTTGTCAACATCTGCTCTCAAAATTCTAAAGTTAATATCGCTGTAATCCAGTTGACTATATAAATAGATCGGCAAACGATTACTCATCACCCAGACGCCTTGCTCTCATTGTGGTCCACTTTCAAGTCATTGGGAAATTGAATCAACGTGGAGGAATTATCAGCATCGAGTAGTGCACCCAAATTTGATCGAGTGTATGGCTTGGCAGTGTCCCAACATCCAATGTTATCTTTATGCACTTGGGTAAAGAACATTACGCCATTTCTGGCAATTCCAGATGTGGAAGATTGGCCATTGAATCCACGATCACCAACCGTCACAAATAGTTTTGATGTGTCCACAGTGCCATTTGTCCAAAGAGATTCATTCAAGAGCAGATCAACTGGCACCATGAATTCCTAAAAAAAATAACAAATTATTATGAATATTTTTATATTATATTATTTTACATACCTTAAAGCTGGCCATAGGGTGAAAATATAAAAGACGATCATTTGAGAGACTCATGCCGAAAACTCCATCCAGCCATTGGAAGTTCAATCCATAAACATTAAAATCTGATGCAACTGGATTTGGATTGAAATTATAATTGGTCACACGCCAACTTCTGTTCTTCTCCAAGCTGTAGACAACGATTCCAAAGCGCCAAACATCCGTGACAAAAGCATGAGCGTCCAAACAATTTCCATTCCTGACATCGACCGCAATATTTGAGTGCAATGAATCCTGTTTAATCTGTGAAGCGGGCAATTCAAAGCGAACGACCATCTCATCAGTGTTCAAGTCAAAGGCCACAATTTTTGGTGGACAGATTTGATTTAAACTGATCGTAGCATTCACAATGCCAGAGTCAATGAGCCAAAGCCGATTGCATTTGGCATCCACTGTAGTGCGGTAAACCGATATAAGTTTGGAGCAGTCGGGATTATAGGGACTACTGTGTGACTGCCAGTTGGGATAGGGACGAACTGCCGGACTGATCTCCTTTGTGGGGTATGGAACGGTCACCAAACTCGCTGGAACACCGTCTTTCCAGCGCGGTGTTGTGATGAACAGCCGATTGCGATACACATCAATTCCCAATGGTAAGTTATTCTTTGGAATAAAGTCGCTGCAAAGAAATTAGAATATGTTTGAATTGATAATTGAAACAAAATAATTAGCAAAATGGTTTAAATTCAGATTAATAATTCATATTTAAATGGAAATGTTCTATTTGATTAATTATTAAAAATAAACATTTGTTGTTTATCCAAAACTTGTAAAATATTATATAAAAAAAAAATGTATATAAAATTTAAAATGGAATTATGACAAATTAAGAAAAAAAAAATTCTATAGATGAGTTCCTTAATAAACTAAGCTACTATATATGGAAAAGGCATCTTTTGACCGTTATAAATAGGGTTGCCACTGGCAGAACATATTTTAAGAATTCGTTTAAATATGGTAGCAGCTCTTGCTTTATATTTTCGCACGATTGCCAAAGTGCTTTATTTAAAAAATAAGGTACCAGTTTTAATAACAAATTTGACAACTATAATTAATGAATTATGTATTTTTTATACCTACTTATATTCAATGAACTCAGGGTATAAGAACTATTTGTTCTTCAGTAAAAAAGTTTATATTAATGATTTTTTATAATTGCGTCAAGGGCACTAACTAATATTTTTTTGTGTATTGAATGTATGTATGTATGTATACAAATATAAGAATTTGTCTTACCCATTCTTGATGGCCAATTGTCTCTCGACAAAAGTGGGATATTCGAAATCAATATATTTCCATTCATTAATTATATCAAATGTTTTTTGTAGCTTTTGACTAATTTGCCTCTGGAATGTTGGAAATGGTGCATAAGATACTGGATCCAAAGTTGCTCCATACGCAGAAACACCAAAGCGAAGTGAAGTGTATGGAAGGCCAACGATCGATAGAAAACAAATAATTATTAAACAAAACGATTTCATAGCTTATATACAAAACTGGTTAGCTAATTATTTGTATGTATTTGTTAACAACTTCGATGCAATGTTGCTTCTCAACCACGACCAAACTGTCTCACGCACAAAAATCAACTGAATTAAAGTGAATGGCATGCTAGAGTTAAGTACGCTGCATACCCTGTATCTATACAAATGTATAAAATGGGTATAACCATTAACAGATAAATTTCTAAAAGAATTTTGTTAAATTTAACCCTTGAGGTATGATAAACAGCCCACATTCATTTAAATTAAATGCCACTATGCAAATTTAAAATAAATATTTAGTATAAAGTCGATTTATTCAAATTGCTTTTAAAATGCGCGCCAGGCGAATATGTTAACTCCAGTGTTGCCAGATTAGCTTATTTCAGGCTAAACGATCGAAAATGTTATGTTACTTAACAGCATTAAAGTGAAACCATTAACATTGCACTGTAAATATACTTAAGTCGCCTTCCAGGCCGATAGGTGTCGCTCGTTTCTGTCTAGCCCAATTTAAGATTTTTGTGGTTTTTTATTCATATAATTTGCAAAATAATATAACTTAAGCACCCACATCTCTTATGGAACCACCATCGAGAGCTTTGCAGCTCTACCAATAAAAGGTACTGTTTGCAGATATCAGCAGTCAGTTGAATTGGCGCCAAACTGCTGTTAATGTACTTGAAAGCGATAAACTAGAGACTGATCTGGCAAACAGCTGCTAGAGTTGTCCCGCTCTCGCAAGCTTTTGTTGCGTGCTTTTTTGGAGCTCGACCCCAAAGCAGGCAGGCAGCGCAGCCATGCGAGGAGAACCAGCAAACAGCAGCTGAGTTAACGGCGCACACTCTCACGCGTTAGAACATCGGGGCCGCTAAAATTTGTGACCGAGGCAAAGCGGCAATACTCGCTCGCGTACCCCAACAACGTTTGCACAACATTTGCTTTTTCACATACATATATTTCTCGGTTAAAAGTTCAAAGCAAAGTGAAGCAAAGCAAAGCAACAATAACAACACACACACGCGCCACAGTAAAAGGTAAAATAAAGACAGCAACAACAACAAAGTAAAAAGAAAGCAACAGGCAGCTTAAAAATCAATCGTCAAGTAGCAGCAGCAGCAACAACAGCAACAAGTTTTTAGTTGTTTTCTTTTATGTGCTCGCCGTTCGTGTATGTTTGCTTGCTCTACGCTTTGCGCGTAATATTTATTGTCGATTTTTATTTTGTTTTGCCCATTTTATCATCAATCTAAACCACCTCCAAAAAAGCGCAAAACGAGCTGTGTTCATTGAAACGAATGCAAAGCAACTGTAATAATAAAAGCTCAACTTTTACACAACTTACATGCACCCAGAGAGGGAAAGAGAAAGAGAGAGAGCTTACAAAAGTGGGAAGCAGAGGAGGAGGCTGCAACAAGAACAACAACAAGAACAATTATCAAACAGCAACCAAGCGTTGCCTTTAACATAAATGATGGCCATAACACCGACTACAGCTGGTAACGCGATCGCCTCTACGTCCATGTCCACGACCACCCCCAAACTGGCCAAGTTCAAGTCTTCCTCACTGGACCATGAGATCTATACGGCAAATAGACGCAGCACCATCGTAACTGCAGCCAGTGATTGGAAAGCTTTGCGAGCTCCGCTCAATGGCAGATCTGTCCATGTGGGCAGCGGCAGTGGTGGTGTCGGAGGGGGGACGGGTGGAATCGGTGGGCACATGACGCGAGCTGCCTCCACCTCATCGCTGGCAAGCAGTACACGCACCATGACCAACTATCAGGAGTACAAAATGGAAATTATTAATCAGGTAAGTTGGAAAGAGGGCGCGATAAAAAGCAACAACAAGAGCAAGTTTTCGACGAGTAAATACCCTGTAAAAACATTCTTGTATAATTACTATTTTTAATTATATTTGACTGGATCTAGAATTGATAAAATTACGCGATTTAAGATAAACATTTAAAAATTTAGAATGCGGGGAATTCTTTAAGTTTCTATTGGAAAGTTTACCTAAATATATATACACAAACTTTATCTGTATATTCAACATTCGGTCTATCACATTCTATTCACATTTAACAATAACAGGGTATCTGAAAGCTGTGCAAACAAACTGCATATTGATATATTTTGATATAAATTTAGGTAAATAAAAAACACTTGGTGGTCTCATTTTTGTTTACTTTTAAGCAAAAGTAAAAAATTTTAAACAAAATTGGTAATTAGGGTAAGAAGAGAGTGTGGCGGGGCAAAATTTCAGTAAATGTATTACAGGGTATATTAACATTGCATAGAACTCGCATGCATAAGTTTTTATTCAACAATTTGTTTATCTGGGCTGATAACAACAATATAAAGTTAATAATATAAAATGCACCCATTTTACGTTTATTGTTTACATTTTTTGTTTGCCATTTAAATAAGCTGCAGAATTTGTGGCAAATATAAATCATTTGCTGATTAAAGTTGGCAATAGCATTTTAGATAATGTGTTAGTTTAGAAGTTGACTACATTATGTAAATATCAATTAATTGTATTACTTAAATAAGTAATTTGCACAATAAATTTATTTATTTAAGATTTCATTTATATCAGATTAAAACTCATTAATTTTAAAAAATGTGCTGTTTCCAAAAACAACATTTCAACTGAGAGAAGTTTAATTGAAAAAATCTAAGTTTTTTTTTGGCTTAAGGTACAACAAGATACCCTGCTTAAATATATTAAAAGGTGTAAACAATTAGTTTGCACTAAAAAGAATAACTAAACAAACTGTAGCCAAACAAACTAAATATTAAACCAAAAAAGTTGTTAAAAGCTATAAATAAGTTTACACAAATGTTAGTTTATGGCCAAGAGTTTAGCTGAAGTGATGGATTCCTGAAATAGGCAGGCAGTAAAAATATTTAGCTCATCAGGTGGTAATAATTATATCTGCCTTTACAGAGTGCTAGATAAACAAATTGGATAGATTTATGTATTCACGAGTACAGTAAATACAGTAAATAACACACAGTGAGGTGATTAACCGCTTGAATAGAAACATCGCGCTAGTTACTGGTTATTAATGGTTTCACCAATTTCAATAGACTTGTCAACATTTCAACATCAGGACAAGGCCAACTTTTTTTTCTCTTCTCTTCTCTTGTTGATCTCCATGATCTCCTGCAATGTCAAATTCCACGTTGGCGCCAAGAAACAATTTGTTGATTGTTTTCAAAAAATTGCTTGGCATGACAAACGGTAATTGTGCGAAAAAAACAAAATCCATTGAGTGTCTATAAGCAATTGTGAGCGGCATGACATTGTAAATTAAACTGACATTAAGTAACTATCACATACATATAATTGTATACATGCACATGTGAGATAAATATTTTAATAGATACTTTTGTGATGTCTAATAAAGATCAATTCTAATGAATGAAATCGTGCGGATAATTGAGGAGTATTATGCAGGAATTATCTTGATTAAATGTATGCCTTTAATTAAAAAGAAAACATTTAATTAAAAAGAAAACAACAAATATTATCTCTCACCTTCACATCCTTATATACATACAACATACAAATTATTTTAAATTTAGATAGATACTTAGACTTTAGATAGACTTTTAACTCGAAAAGAAGATATTTTTTATTATTATTACAATCTTTCATATCCTTATAAATATAATTATCTCACACTTGTAGTTTTCCGAGTTCAGACTATTCAATACAATGTGTATATTTCTGTTTGTTTGCATTACTTTTGCGAGAACTGCATTTAATGCTAAATGTTGGCTTTCATTTTTGAATTATCTTGAGGTGTGTAAATCGTGTGAATGAAATTTCGCAGGTGTCACTTGCTGTGATGATGCCAAGAAACAGAAACTCAAAAGCGCAGACAACAATCAAATTTTGTTTGGCCAAAAACTTAAAACGAACGAAGCAAGAATAAAAATTCATTCATTTATAAATTGCTGACTGTTAAATACACTAGCATAAATTTTATAAAAACAAATTTGATGATGATTTTGATATTTTCGAGTTCTAATTTATCGAATTAATCCCTGATCAAGAATTAAAAAAACATTTTACAAGTTTATTGTTCAAATAATCATGCCATTTTTAGGGTATATCCGAAAGAAACGGCTGAAAAAACATTTTCAGTGTTAACGCTGAAAAGCGATAAAAAGAACAGGAAACCGAAAGAAGTGTAGAACTGTTTCCAGAATTCATAAATTACGTGATTCCCACTTACCGGAAATTTTGACTCGCAATTGATGAATACACCTTTTCAGATAGTCCGAACTGAAACACATTCTATTATTCTGACATTGAGTGGCCCCACATGCAAAAGATCAAAACCCAGAATAGAATATAATAGTTGATTGAATTTGTTATTAATTGAATTGTGTTTTATTCCTTTCATTTCATTTCATTGATCAGGGCAAGTGCCTGTGCGGACAGTACATCAGAGCGCGATTGCGACGGGCCGGAGTTCTGAATCGCAAGGTGACACAAAGACTACGCAACATATTGGAGCCATCTTCACATGTCGTCTACGAGGTGTTTCCAGCGCTCAACAGCGTGAGTAAAATAAGGAACCCCCTTTTTAGAACTCTCCTAAACATTTGAATATCTTTATATAGATGGGGGAAGAACTGGAGCGCATGCATCCGCGTGTTTACACAAACATTTCTAGGCAGCTGTCGCGTGCGCCTTTTGGCGAACTGGAGGACAGCGATATGGCGCCCATGCTACTCAATCTGGTCGCCAAGGATCTCTTTCGCACAAGCATCACTTGGGGCAAAATAATCTCGATATTTTCGGTCTGCGGCGGATTTGCCATTGACTGTGTCCGTCAGGGACACTATGACTATTTGCAGTGTCTGGTCGATGGCCTGGCCGAGATTATTGAGGATGATCTAGTCTACTGGCTGATCGACAATGGCGGCTGGCTGGGATTGCAGCAGCACATAAGGCCGCGAGTCGGGGAATTCACATTTCTCGGCTGGTTGACGCTATTCGTAACGATTTCGGCTGGCGCATATGTTGTATCGAATGTTTGCAAGCGCATTGGTTGTCAGCTGTATTCGTTGTTATTTTAGTTTTGGGTCGCCCTAGCTATAATTGTACCCTGTAGTCAGTGAGATATACTTGCAATCATTCCTGCTTATAAAAATAGCTTATAAAGAAAACTGTTTAATATTTGATATTGATATATTGTTATATTGTTTTTTTGTATATACGCCTAACCTAGTGCCAACCGCATAGAAAAAATAAATTACATTGAATAAATTACATTTATTGTTTTCATTTTGAATATTAGCGGCAAATGTGGCTTGTCGATCACAGATCTGAACCTATCGGCAGCCACCACTATGAAAGGCATCGATATTTCGATACAAATACGGTTCTTCATTTTGTTGAACAAGTTCAACTGTTCCGCAGTTCAGTTTGTCTTTTTGGTCAGTCTTGAATATTTAACTAGTTGTAACTGCGTACAATTGTTAAAAAAATATATAGGAAAATAAAATCTAAGCAGATCAACTGAACAAATGAACTTTATAATTTTACAGTGACTGAATAAGTTCATTCGTTCATTTGAATGACCCGCTCACTGGAACTGAACGAACAAAATAACACAGCTGTAATTATCGGTTATCGAAATAAATTTTACGTCAAAAAAGGCTGTGCAATTTGCATCGAAAGCAAACAATAAACAAGTGCTTAAATTGAAATAATGCCATGTCAGGTGCGTATTAAATGGTGGCATTTATCTTATGCAGTTCAGCTCTAGCAATTGTTCATTTGCAGGGCGCACTGGAAAAAGTCCAGAGGCAGCAACGTCGCAGTCGCACGTGGGGGCGAAAAAGCAAAGCAATAATGTTGACCATTTTGTAATTGATCCGTGCCCCGGTGAGGTGTACTACTGTGAAGATTGTGGCAATGACTTTGATAGCATCGAGGCATATAATAAAGCTCATAGCGATCCCGACGGTTGCGCTGTCGATATCGCATCCCAACTAACGGTGCATGCCATTGACGTAAAAGATGAAACAAATTTTGATGAAGATACAATTGACAATGATACTGTTGTCATGGAGGAGGAATTAATTGAGGAGCTAGAGGAAGATGACAGCGAGCCGCAGCTGTGGGAAGTGTTGGACGATGAATTGCCGATAGCTGGCGAAGCTGAGCACGATCTCGAAGCCGAAGCTGAAGCAGAAGACGAAGCTGAAGTTGAAGTTGAAGCGGAAGCGGAAAACGAAGCTAACAAATCGGAGCGCTATTTTTGCTTTGATTGCCATAGCATATTTGAGACACGCCAGAGCGCCGAGGAGCACAGCTGCCCACAGGGCGATGCGAATCCCAACAAGAAGAACAACCCGAAATTCGCCGCAACTCGTCGTAAATTACCAACGAACATTGCTGCGGGCAATAATAATGCGAGCACAATTTGCATCATTTGCCACACGAAATTCAGTTCGGCCAAGTGCCTCAAGTTTCACATGCGCATCCACAACAAGCGCTCCTCAAAGTCTATACAGGATGCCTTGCCCGTTGGGGCACATCAGCAGTACAGCGAACTGGATCAATTCTACTGCGAGATCTGCAATAAAAGGTCTTTAAAATCTGATGCATACTTCAATTTCCATTTGTATAATTTAATTATTTCATTGCAGCTTTGAACAAAATCTGTTGACTGTGCACAAACAGATGCATCAGAGTCGCAATCAGTTTTCCTGCGGCATTTGTAATCGCAAATTTGATAATATGATTAATTACGAGATGCATCTCAAGATACACGATCGTCAGCAGGTGAACAACAACAGCAGCAATAGCAAGAGCAACGACAGTGCCAAGAAGATCAGTGCCAATGGCAAGGATAAGCCCGGATTTGCCTGTCAGTACTGTGAGCGCGTATTCCAGCGGCCCTACGAGAAGGTGAAGCACGAGCGCGTCCACACCGGGGAGAAGCCCTACAGCTGCGAGGTGTGCGGTAAAACATTTCGGGTCTCCTACTCTCTGACCTTGCATCTGCGCACGCACACTAACATACGTCCGTATGTGTGCACCACATGCAATAAGCGGTAATTATTTGCAAACATATCTTACATAGCAGAGATTAAAACCGTAACCGTTGACATACCCGTTAACCGGCATTAACCGACATTCGTTTCGGTTTGAATGCCTGCTTAATAGTATCTTATTTGATAGACTTCTCTCTCTCTCCCATTAGATTCAAATCACATACGGTTTACTCGCATCATTTGCGCATACACAGCACGGAACGTCAGTACACTTGTGATAGTTGCCCAAAAACCTTTCGCACTTCCGTGCAGTTGTACGCCCATAAGAACACACACACCAAGCCGTATCAGTGCGCCGTGTGCAATCGCCCGTTTGCCTCGATGTACGCCGTCAAGTCGCACATGGCAACCCATCGAACTGGCGACGCCAAGAGCATCTCCAGTGCGGCCATCAAGAGCCAGCAGCTGTCCAATAAATATTGGTGCGTTACCTGTGGCGCGGAATACGCGCGACCCTTTGCACTGCGTCTGCACATGAAGTCGGCGCACGGTCATCCCGACGATGCGGATACGCGGCTGGCCAAAGTGGAAGCCCCAGATAATGATGAAGCTATCGTGCCGGACACTGAGACGGCGGTGCTGATAGCAGCAGCCAAAGCCGATTCGGCCTATTTGAATTCAGCCGATAATGATTTGGATGACTCTGATCCCAAGTACGAGGAATGCATTGTAATATCGGCAGATGGTGTAAGTATTAGATAAACAATTGGTTATTTTCTTTACTAATTAGTTTATACTCTTAGTTTGATGTGGAAACCTATCACAATGAGGAGATTATCACAGACTGGCTGAAGTGAAAACAAAAACAACTCACGAATTGAGAAACAACCATTTATTGAAACATAATTAAACGCATTAAACTAGTAAATATTAATTGCCGGGTTTGGAGGTTGCATGTATGTAATTGAGAATAAGTTAAATGAATTGATTTGACTATAACTACTTTCATATTATAATATAATCTAAAATATAATGTTAAACGTAAAAACATAAAAATTGTATTTATTATTATTTTAGGTTATTAGCATTTGTATCTATGCCTCCTCTGCAGCAGCCTCTTCCTCCTCCTCTGGGTCATCGCTGTTATTCTCGTCGCATATTTCCTTGAGTACTTCAACTAAATTGTTAGCTTCGTCCAACTCCTTGCGCATTATGTTAATTTCCTCCTCCAGGCCATCGATTCGCTCGTGCAAATGACGATTCTCGACTAGTGTATTCTCCAGTGCAGCGCGTCGCTGCTCCGCCAACAGTTTGTAGTAGTTCTCGCCCGGCTCACACTCGCTGGTCAGATCCTCGGCGGTGATGGGCTTATCGGCATCTTTGGGCGTCGAGTTTGTTGCTTCTTCTTCGGTTTGTGTGTCGGCGTCCTGTTTGGTTACTGTCGTTGTTGTTGTTGTGGAACCCGTTTCTACGCACTTGCGTTTACCATATTTTGGCGTTAGATTCACGCCGGCCTTCAAGCGACTGAGTTGATCCACGATGGAGACGCGACCAGGTCCAGTCAGATTCTCCTTATCGTTGGCGTTTTTTGCCTGCAATGGCTTCAGTGTTTGGCGCTGTTGCTTCAGATGCTCCTGCTGCTCGGCCTCGCTCTCAACTTGAATGTAAACTCTTGCAGCGCCCGTGGACATTTTCAAGTCGTTTAATATTATGTATTTTTAAATATGTGCTCACTATTGGGTTAACACATTAAACTTAAGTGTTTTATTCGTCGTCTTGCGTTTCTTCTGGTTTGCGTTGTGATGATGGCCGCCAAAAAAGATGCCGCGTGCTGTTGCCCAACACTGTTTTTGCTGCATTTTACAGCACTAAAATATAGTTATCGATAAAAGTATTTAAATACCAAGATCGATGTATGGCAGCATTGTTAAATTTTAACAGGTGGCAGCCTTGGCATCTACAGCTGTTAGCGGACGCGCATGAAAACGTTTTTACGCGAAAAATGGTGGAAAAAACAAAACCGGCACTTCAAATTGAGCTGAATTTTGTAAGTATGTCGTTAGCAGTGTTTGCCAGTGATGGTCTTATTATTATATCCGTGTAGGACGAGGAGGATGTGCCGTATGAGGAGGAGATTCTACGCAATGCGTATTCAGTGAAGCACTGGCTGCGCTACATTGACCACAAGGCGAAGGCGCCCAACAATGGTGTCAACTTGGTGTACGAGCGCGCACTGAAGGAGCTGCCTGGCAGCTATAAGATCTGGTACAACTATCTGCGTACACGCAGGAAGCAGGTGCGCGGCAAGATACCCACAGACCCCATGTACGAACAGGTGAACAACACATTCGAGCGGGCGCTGGTTTTCATGCACAAGATGCCACGTATTTGGATGGACTATGGCGTCTTTATGAGCGCACAGTGCCGCATAACGCGCACCCGACACGTCTTTGATCGTGCACTGCGCGCTCTGCCCATCACCCAGCACGGACGCATTTGGCCATTGTATTTGAAGTTTGTGCAGCGTTATGAGATGCCCGAAACGGCGCTGCGTGTCTACAGGCGCTACCTGAAGCTGTTTCCCGAGGATGCCGAGGAATATGTCGCATACTTGCAGGTAGAACTATCGATTTTACAATTCATTTCACTTAATAAATTGTCGATTAATTGATACAGGAAGCTGAACGTCTGGATGAGGCGGCACAACAACTGGCGCATATTGTGGACAACGAGCACTTTGTGTCCAAGCATGGCAAATCCAATCATCAGCTGTGGAACGAGCTCTGCGATCTGATATCGAAGCATCCGCACAAGGTGCATTCACTCAATGTAGATGCCATCATTCGTGGCGGCTTGCGTCGCTACACGGATCAATTGGGGCATCTGTGGAACTCACTGGCTGATTACTATGTGCGCTCTGGTTTGTTTGATCGTGCTCGAGACATCTACGAGGAGGCCATACAAACGGTGACAACTGTGCGAGATTTCACCCAAGTATTCGATGAATACGCTCAGTTCGAGGAACTGTCACTGAACAAACGCATGGAACAGGTGGCCAACGACGAGGAGGCGAACGAGGAGGATGACATTGATGTCGAGCTGCGCTTATCCCGCTTTGAGTACCTCATGGAGCGTCGCCTACTCCTGCTCAATAGTGTGCTGCTGCGCCAGAATCCCCACAACGTGCACGAGTGGCACAAGCGGGTGAAACTGTATGAGGATAAGCCCGAGGAGATCATTAACACCTATACGGAGGCGGTGCAGACAGTTCAGCCGAAGCTGGCGGTGGGTCAGCTCCACACCTTGTGGGTGGAGTTTGCCAAGTTCTACGAGACCAACGGGCAGGTGGAGGATGCTCGTGTCGTCTTTGAGCGCGCTACACAGGTGGAGTTTGTCAAGGTGGAGCATTTGGCAGCTGTGTGGTGCGAGTGGGCCGAGTTGGAACTGCGTCAGCAACAGTTTGAAGCGGCTCTAAAGTTAATGCAACGTGCCACGGCAATGCCCAAGCGGAAGGTGGCGTACCATGATGACTCGGAAACGGTGCAAACACGTCTCTATAAGTCCTTGAAAGTGTGGTCCATGTACGCTGACTTGGAGGAGTCCTTTGGCACCTTCAGAACTTGCAAGGCAGTCTACGAACGCATCATTGACCTCAAGATTTGCACGCCACAAATCATCATCAATTATGGCCTGTTTCTGGAGGAGCACAACTATTATGAGGAGGCGTATCGCGCCTACGAAAAGGGCATTGCCTTGTTCAAGTGGCCCAATGTCTTTGACATTTGGAATTCGTATCTGTCAAAGTTTCTGGAACGCTATGGCGGCACCAAATTGGAGCGTGCACGGGATCTCTTTGAGCAGTGCCTGGATCAATGTCCGCCAGAGCATGCCAAGTATTTTTACTTGCTGTATGCCAAGCTGGAGGAGGAGCACGGACTCGCCCGCCATGCCATGGCTGTTTACGATCGCGCCACGAGCGCTGTGAAGGAGGAAGAGATGTTTGACATGTACAACATCTTCATTAAGAAGGCAGCCGAGATTTACGGCCTGCCGCGCACTCGTGAGATATATGAGAAGGCCATCGAGGCATTGCCCGGAGCAGCACATGCGGCACATGTGCGTCAAGTTTTTCAGAGCTGGAGACGAAGCTTGGCGAGGTGGATCGCGCCAGAGCCATCTATGCGCATTGCTCACAGGTGAGTTTCCATTTGATTAGTAATAACTATTAACTAAACCATATTTGTATTCCCTTGACATGGACAGGTTTGCGATCCTCGCATCACCGCCGACTTCTGGCAGACGTGGAAGGAGTTTGAGGTGCGTCATGGCAACGAGGACACAATGCGTGAAATGCTTCGCATCAAGCGCTCCGTCCAGGCCACTTACAACACCCAAGTCAATATGATGGCCGCCCAGTTTCTCAACACGAACAGTGGCGCTGCTGCCGATGCGGGTGCTGGATCTGGCACCGATGCCATGCGTCTGCTGGAGGAGAAGGCGCGACAGGCGGCAGCCGAGGCGAAACAAGTGCCCACGGAGAGAGCGGCCTCGAATATTATGTTTGTGCGTGGCGAGACGCAGGGCGGTGCCAAGAATAAGGACAACACTGTGATCAATCCCGACGAGATTGACATTGGCGACAGCGATGAGGACGAAGAAGATGACGAAGATGAGGAAAATGCAAACACTGAACAAACAGAGAATGGGGACGCAGCAGCAGCCACTAGAACCGATGACGAGGGTCTCGTCATGAAGAAACTGCGCTTCGAGCAGAAAGCCATTCCTGCCAAGGTCTTTGGCAGCCTAAAGCCCAGCAATCAGCAGGACTCGGATGAGGAATA